>JBBPBX010012836.1:12229-53390 GCA_038048925.1 Garcialebias charrua | reverse complement strand
AATCCATCCATCCATCCATTTTCTTCCGCTTATCCGGGGTCGGGTCGCGGGGGTAGCAGCCTAAGTAGGGAGGCCCAGACTTCCCTCTCCCCAGCCACTTGGAGCAGCTCCTCTGGGGGAATCCCAAGGCGTTCCCAGGCCAGCCGAGAAACATAGTCCCTCCAGCGTGTCCTGGGTCTTCCTCTGGGTCTCCTCCCGGTGGGACATGCCCGGAACACCTCACCGTTTGCACTACTTCTCATATTTGCACTAATGTTTGTATTACATTACTGCCTATAGTCATACTACTGTTTACATTCACTGTTTACATTTATTAATACTGTTTACATTTATTACTACTGCTTTACATTTATTACTACTGTTTACATTTACACTACTTTTATCTACACTACTGCAGATACATATACAGCATTCTCTGACTAGCCTTATCTAAGGATGCCAAATGTGCCTTATGTGTAGGGGTGCACCGATTTCAATTTTCTGGCCAATCACCGATTACCGATTTTTAGAAAGTCTGACCTGCCGATTCCGATTTTGGCCGATACTGATTTTCAGGTGTTAAAAGGTCAAAATGCACCCTACATTTTCAGGATTTTCCAACTTTTGCTGAGGCAGATAAAATCGGTAGATAAAATCGGCTTCTCATTTAAAGATCGGCCGATCACCGATCTCCCCAAATTAAGGAAATCGGGGCCGATCGATCGGCCGGCCGATTTATCGGTGCATCCCTACTTATGTGCCTTACTTCATATGCCACTTTGCCTCTATACCAACATCAACTACCTCATACATATACTGTGTACATTAACTTATATGCTGCTGTGCCACTCTTTGCAAATGTCAACGCTAGAAACTTCAGTTTATTTTATAGATATACGTTTTATACTTTTTATACTACTATGCAAAAACTCAGGACAGTATTACACTTTTATTATTTCATTTTATGCTTATGTTCATTGGGTGTTTGGTGTTTTAGGGGTGTTTGGTGTTTCAGTGTTGGTGTAAATTTTCATACTTTTATACTATTATGAAAAAACTCAGGACAGTGTTACACTTTTTTACTATTTTATGCTTATGTTTATTAAATGTTTTAGTGTTTAGTGTTTAGATGGTTACTGTTGCACCGAGGGACTGAGAGAAACGCAATTTCGGTCCTGTGTATGTCCTGTACATATAGCAGTTCTGACAATAAAGTTGACTTTGACTAATCCCATTGAGCCTCGAGGACTCATTTACAAGAGAGACCTGAAACCAGATACTTTCCTGATCCTGCTCTCAAGGTGGAAGTTTTTCGCTGACCCCCCGTTGATAATGTAAACATCTCCCGTGGAGCTTTTGTGTCAACCACATGCGCGCAGCCCGCATGCGCGGACAGTCTAGGGCAGGCTGACATTTCACGTGTCACGCTGCAAAATATAACAGTTTAACAATAATAAACAGTATTTATGTTGGCGTGGGAGATGTTTAATTTATCTGAACTACAGTATCTATCTGGACTCGTTACATTTTTTAAACAGTGCGTAACGTGCTGTGAAAATGAAGACACCAGGTTTATTTTTTATTTATTTATTTATTCAGCACCACAAAGTTTACAACACAAACACTGAGAATTAAACTGAACACACTATTAAAACACGTGAACCGAACTGTAACTACGTTAATGAACTGGACTCTTGCTGTGTGTTCATCTGGACCCATCAGAACCTCAGAACCGTCTGCCTGTTTGTTGGAACGATAGCTTCTCCACCTGGCAGAAATAAATAAATAAATAAAAACTCTGTTGTTGTGTGATCAAAGTAAACACAAGCAAACATTATATTAAGAACGTTGATTTACCTGCTGTAAGTCAGCTGTTTATCACGGAGGAAAGTCAGACCTCATCGTCACTCGGTTGGTTCTGCTCCAGTCCACTTAGCGTCTGGTGTGCAGCTTGTTAGATGAAGAGAGTCCCGCTTGGTGTCAAATCTGTCGACTCTTATCCAAAATCCAGCTTGAACTTATTGTTAACTTGTTGTTAGCTCAACTTTGGTGCCTTCAACACCATGATCCCCCAAACTCTGATAGACAAACTATCCACACTTGGACTAAGCCCCTCCATCTGTAACTGGGTACTAGACTTCTTAACAGACAGACCACAGTCCGTGAAGATCCACAACTTCTCCTCCTCCACCATCACCCTCAGCACTGGCTCTCCTCAAGGATGTGTGCTGAGCCCTCTTCTGTTCACTCTGCTCACATATGATTGTACAGCCACACATCCAGGCTGTCATATTGTTAAGTTTGCAGATGATACAGCTGTGGTGGGATGCATCACAGATAATGATGAATCCAGCTACAGACAGGAGGTGGAACATCTGGAGAGCTGGTGCAAAGAGAACAACCTTCACATGAATGTGAAGAAGACGAAGGAGATGATTGTGGACTTCAGAAGGAACAAACACACCCACACCCCACTGTACAGGTAGTCCCCGATTTACGAGCGCTCTGATCTGCGAGGTTCCAGACTTACGAGCTGCACATTTTTGGAAAAAACGAAAAAAATACTGAGTTTTCATGTGTTTTTTCACTTCAGTTAGCTAGTTAAGCATATAAACACACGTTTCCGATCATTTTTATGCACTCAAAAGTAGTTTTTAGATGAAAATAGAGTGTTTTTAGGTGCGCTAGCGAAAACCGTTCCAATTTACGAGCGGATTTCCGGATTTACGAGCGAAATGGCGGCCGTTCCAAATTACGAGATTTCCGGTTTACGAGCGCCTCGTTGTAACGGATCTCGCTCGTAAATCGGGGACTACCTGTATATAGGTGGGTCTGCGGTGGAGGTGGTCTCCAGCTACAAGTACCTGGGTGTACACATGAATGATAACCTCAGCTGGACCAACAACACCACCAGCCTGATCAAGAAAGGACATCAAAGACTCTACTTCCTCAGACGGCTGAGACGAGCTGGTCTGAGAAGCTCAGTCCTCACCTCGTTCTACAGGTGTGCAGTGGAGAGCGTCCTGTGCTCCAGCATCAACGTGTGGCATGGAGGCTGCACAGTTGCAGAGAGGAAAGCTCTACAGAGAGTGGTGAAGGCTGCACAGAAGTATGTGGGAGTCAGTCTCCCCACTAGGGCTGTGCGATATGACAATATATATCGTGGGGACGATAGAAACGTGTCTATCGTGCTACTGTACTTTCCTTCTATCGTCTCTATCGTGATAAATAAGAATAAAAAAATAACTGTCGCAAAGAAGCTGTGGTTTTGCGAGATGACGGCGCTGCTTTATGTTTGACGCACGCGCGGGTTTGCGACACATGCTTCGTTAAACTCGAGTTCAACAGAGACGCAGCCGGCATGAAGCCGGTGTCACCAGATATCTATGGGTGTCACAACATGGAGAAACAGCTGCGCAGGCAGCCCAAGAAGAAGAACTTTTACCAAAAAGAGGGGAAGCTCACCTTGTTAGCTTCCATTATTTAGCTCCGCTGAAACTCTGAGACAAAATGGGTCCAGAGGACACGAAGTTCAACCGAGTCCGAACTCGGGTCCAGTTAACCAATACAAAACAGACCAGAGACACAACAGAACCGGAATCAAACGCAACGTGTTCTCTTTTCTGTTTCTTTGCCTTGTTTACTCCAGATTCCAGTCAGAGCGGATTTCTTCTTCGTGGGTTTTATTAGCAGCCGTTGTTTTACCGCCACCTGCAGGAAAAATTTGGACCAAAGTAGGTCCAAAGTTGGACCAAAGTTTCTACTTTGGTCCAAATTTCCTTGTTCTTTTTGTTCACATTCTTATAATTGTAACTGTATCTGTAGTAAAATAAAATAAAAAATAAAATAAAAACTTTGGTCCAAATTTTTCCTGTACACACACACACACACACACACACACATCGTGTTGTATATATACAACACGATGTGTGTGTGTACAGGAAAAATTTGGACCAAAGTTTTTTATTATATCGTGATATATATCGTTATCGTGATATAAAAAAGTCCATATCGTGATATAGGGCTGGGCGATATGGAAAAAATCATATATCACGATATGGACTTTTTTATATCACGATAACGATATATATCACGATATATACAACACGATGTGTGTGTGTGTGTGTACAGGAAAAATTTGGACCAAAGTTTTTTTATTTTATTATTTTACTACAGATAGTTACAATTATAAGAATGTGAACAAAAAGAACAAGGAAATTTGGACCAAAGTAGAAACTAGATCTACCTAAGATCTACCTTAATTCAAGGAGTACGATTATGGAATGACTTAATGACAAATGTTAAGGAAGCCAAATCATTCCTTGTATTTAAGAAACTGGTAAAAAATGAATTGCTAAAAAAATATAAATGAATCTAATTTAATGTGTGATATATGTGAATTGAAAATTGACTGAGTTATTTACTTATTTTGTTATTATAGAAAATATTGTTTGAACTGTTATTAGATGAATAAGGAGCAGATTTAATAAGATTTATTCTTCATCTGCTACCTTTCATTTTATTTTTTTTTTTTTCTATTATGAATACGTTAATTGTTGTATTTCATATTATAAAATGAATAAACTAACAAACAAACAACTCCTTTTCTACTTTGGTCCAAATTATTCCTGCAGGTGGCGGTAAAACAACAGCTGCTAATAAAACTCACGAAGAAGAAATCCGCTCTGAAGTTTGAGTAAACAAAGCAAGAAACAGAAAAGAGAAAACGTTGCGTTTGATTGCGGTTCTGTTGTGTCTCTGGTCTGTTTTGTATTGGTTAACTGGACCCGAGTTCGGACTCGGTTGGACTCTGGGTTCGTGTCCTCTGGACCCATTTTGTCTCCGAGTTTCAGCGGAGCGAAATAATGGAAGCTAACAAGGTGAGCTTCCCCCTCTTTTTGGTAAAAGTTATTCTTCTTGGGCTGCCTGTGCAGCTGTTTTCTCCTTGTTGAGATCTATGGTTGAGACACCGGCTTCATGCGCCTGCGTCTCTGTTGCTCTCGAGTTTAACCACGTAAAGCATGTGTCGCAAACCCGCGCGTGCGTCAAACATAAAGCCGCGCCGTCATCTCGCAAAACCACAATATGAAGCTTCTTTGCGACAGTTATTTTTTTATTCTTATTTATCACGATAGAGACGATAGAAGGAAAGTAGCACGATAGACACGTTTCTATCGTCCCCACGATATATATCGTCATATCGCACAGCCCTATCGTGATATATGATTTTTTCCATATCGCCCAGCCCTACTCCCCACCATCACAGACATTTACACCTCCAGATGCAGAAAAATAGCCACCTGCATCATGAAAGACCTCACTCACCCAGCACACTCACTCTTTGCACCACTCCCCTCGGGACGGAGGTTGAGGAGCATCAAATGTAGAACCACTAGACTGAGGAACAGCTTCTACCCTGAGGCTGTCAGACTCATGAATAAATAAATAATAAGAATAAACACTGCAAAATGTCACATCATGTTGATACTGATCTGTTTCTTGTTGCTGCGTTCATCTGTGACCATCTGCTCATAATGACTCATGTTCGTGCTGCTGTTTATAATGATGTTTTTCTACTACATTAGGGCTTAGTGTATTACTAGCTGATGTCTCTCTTAGTTAATCCTAGATGTTATTATTGTTTTTCTCTTGCATTTGTTGTTGGATGTAACTGGGACCCTGTGTACATAATCTCGTTTTCAACACATGTACTACATGCGGTGCAAATGACAATAAATTCTCTCTGACTCTGACTCTTTTAGCACAAAAGAAAGTAGCAGACTGCCAGCAGAGTGAGGCAGCACGCATACGCAGTGGGTGAAGGTTCAGCAGCACACATGCGCAGTGGGTGTAAGGGGGGAGGGCATGAGGGAGGGGGGAGATTCGAGCAGATCCGTGTCAGATCCGTGTCAACGCAAAACTTTAAAACTAATTAACATGCCCATAAGTTCCGTTTCCCCCACACAGTGTCCGTGTAAACAGGGCCTTATAAGACTGAGCTGAATACAGCACCACAGACTGAGGAAGTCTTTCAGACGAAAGACGAAACGTTTCTACCGGTACCTTTTTTTTAAATGTCCAGAGGACCAGACTTAGCGTTTTTAGATTTCTGTTAACTTATTATTTTTATAATAATAATAATAATAATGAATTCAATTTATAACGCACTTTTCATTAATGAAAATCTCAAAGTGCTACAAGGTGCAACAGAATTAAATGTCAATAAAACAAGTAAAATCAATAACAGTATCAACTAAGATCAAAAGTAGAATCATGAGGAGGTAGAGTATGCTCGGTTGAAAAGAAAGGTCTTCAAGCCGCTCTTAAAGTCAACCACAGACTGTGGGGCTCTCAGACAGTCAAGAAGAGAGTTCCACAGGCGGGGGGCAGCCACACTGAAAGCCCGGTCTCCCATGGTCCTTAACTTGGTTCTCGGAACGTGAAGGAGATTACTGTTCTGTGACCGCAGCGACCGGGTAGATGGATTATACAGTATTTGATTGTTTCTGTTCAGTGCCCTGAGACGACTTCTGTTGTGACTTGGCGCTATACTGTACAGCAGGGGTCACCAACCTTTTTGAAACTGAGAGCTACTACGTGGGTACGGAGTCATACAAAGGGCACTAGTTTGATAAACTCTTCGGAAAAAACAAAGCGTAAATTGAAAAAAAAGTATAATAAACATATTTTTAAGAACATATTTTTAAGATAGACATTTTAAAATATATATAAATACAAAAAAAGAATAACAACTGAATAAAATGAAATTTTAAATGCAGCTTAGTAGTGAGTTGTGCTATTTTTAGAACAGGTCCGAGGGCACCTCAAATGGTCCTTGGGGGCACCACGTTGGTGGCCCCTGCTGTACAGTATAAATAAACTGAACTGAATTGAAATGTCTTTTTTAACCCCGCCTACAAAAAGAATCGGAATCGGGAATAGAAAGGAATCGGAAGCAAAGCAAAGAATCGGAGTTGCTCAAATTCAAACAATGCCCAACCCTAATCAATAATAGCAACTTTTACCTATTACATAATTCAACAGCATGCCAGACTACTTGATTGCCATCTAGTGACTGAAAATGCTAGTGTTCAACATTTTCAACCAGAATGAATGAAAACTGTCATATCTCAGCAAAAACTTAGTTTATAAATATGGGGGGGAAATCCATAAATCCATTGCTTCCGTCTATAAGTTGCAGGGCATGTAAATTTTACAATAAAACGTGACCTACACCACAAAAAATACGGTACGTTTTATTCAGCTGAATCTTATGTGGTTGGCATGGTGTTTGTGATTCCCTGCAGTCATTGAATGTAACGTTTGTGTACCTGCATCGTGCGAAGCCAGTGCGCGCAGCATCTTGCCAGCACTGCGTCTCGTCGTCGTCTCCTTGTTGCACAGCAGCTCCATCAGCAAGTTGAGGGCGCCTGTCTCCTTGAAGACGCCAACCAGTGAACCAATGCTGGCGTACGCACTGAGCACATGGATGGTGTGCATGATGTTGATGGAGAAGTCTCTCTTCTTGGCCATCTGCTTCCGGGCTCGACACACCAGGTTTTTCACGTCCTGCTTCATGTCGGACAGCTCCACCTCGTCAAAGGTGATGTCTGTCGGGAACTCGCTGCTGCTGCCAGCGCCTCCGTCAGCTGTCTCACCCTCTTGCTGCTGCTCCTGCTGTTGCAGGGGGCGCTGTAAGTCTGTCTTCCTTTTGCCCAGCAAGGTGGGGCAGTTGGAGTACACGTCCTCCGTTGACATCCACATTAGAATGTTCTCAGGCTTAGTTTCTCCGGATGTGGAGCCGCCAGACCCAACCACTCCGGAGCCACCACTGCTCGCTCCAGTAGTTTCGTTTACTCCGTCCCCAGAGCTGGATCCATCATCGATAGTAACAAGACACCAGCGAATCAGATACTCTGTCTGCCCATCATGGGTGCGACGCTGGCGGATCAGCTCCTCAGGGTACGCCTGCAGCTTCGGACCAAGCTGGACCAGCAGGTTCCCATTGCGGCGCTCCCCCACCATGGTTGCTATGGAGACAACAGAGGAAACATTAAAAAGAGACCTGCTGTGAAATTAAAAAAAAGAACGAAAATACATTAAAGGAGAGCTGTTGCTTGTTGGTATGAAGACAAGAAGAGACAAAGGAGAGGTGTTGATGGCCACTATGGAGACAAGAAGATACAAAAAAGAAAACCTGTTGATGGTTGCTATGGCGACAAGACGATACAATAAAGAAGACCTGTTGATTATTGCTATGGTGACCAGAAGATGCGATAAAGAAGACTAGGGCTGGGCCATATCATATCGTTCACGAGAATACCGGTAAAAAAAGCTGCACGGGAAAATAAATTATATGCCAATTTTACGCCCCGCCCCGTTAACAGAACCGAGCGCACCCAACGACCAAACCGAACTGCGCCCCCCACCTGTAGGTACTGGTGTAACGCTAATTAGTTGTGTGCAATACTAGCTAGCTATAAAGTTAAAAACAAACAACGTGCGGCTCAGTTGTCTTTCCATCCAGCTCTAAACTGCAGGTACAGACAGCTCAACTGTCTCTCCCTCCCCATCATCCAGCTCTAAACTGCAGGTACAGACAGCTCAACTGTCTCTCCCTCCCATCATCCAGCTCTAAACTGCAGGTACAGACAGCTCAACTGTCTCCCCCCCACCACCATCCAGCTCTAAACGGCAGGTACAGACAGCTCAACTGTCTCTCCCTCCCCATCATCCAGCTCTAAGCTGCAAGTACAGACAGCTCAACTGTCTCTCTCTCCCCACCACCCCGCTCTGAGCTGCCGGTGCAAGTGCAGCTCGACTGTGTCTCCCCCTGCTCTAAACTGTATAAATAAAGGTTGAATGAATGAATGAATGAATGAATGAAAAAACTGCTAGTACAAACACGCACAACTGTGTCTCTCCAGTTCCACAGTCGGTCCATCCATGGACCAAGAAAAGAGTCAGGTGATCAAAGACAGAGCATCAGAGAAATGAATAATTCCTGCAGGAACAGAGGAAGCTGAAACACCACAAACATCAGGGTCAGCTGATCATCTTGTCACAAGTTTTGGAAGTTACATGTCATTTAAAGGCAATATATTTTTTATTGTATGTTACATTTATGCTCAACAGATCTTAAGCTTAATTTTATTTAGTTATTTTGGACAACTTCACCTACACTTTAGTTTTTGTGGTGGATTTTGTTGATCTACATTTTGTGCAGACTTTTTCCAATCTAAATAACAGAAGGATTGTTTTTATTTTTAGTTTAGTTTATTCATTCATTTTATATAAAAAAAACACTTGGAGACTGAATACTTTACATAAAAGTAATTTCAGTAAAATTAACCCTTATTTTTTATATATATACGGTACAGTATATATATACACAGGGAACCCCTGAATACTTTACATAAAAGTAATTTCAGTAAAATTAACCCTTATTTTTTATATATATACGGTACAGTATATATATACACAGGGAACCCCCGACCTACGACTCCACCGACCTGCGAACCACGGGACCTACGAACGAGCCAAAGTAGAAGAATGCCATCGACGTACGGCAGAAAATACGTGACCTACGAACGAGCCCCATTACAAGTATATAATCGAGCTACGGCGTAACTGCGTCACACACGGCAATCGGCGAGGTGGGGGAGGGGATTGCCCCTTGGCTGTTGTTAGTTGGGCATGGGCGTGACACTGCGCATGACAGTGGAAAAGTAAATGCTCCCAACATTCATTGTTGAGCAATGGCTAAGCAGTTCCATCAGATGCATGAGAAAAACATCTGTCTACCTACACTTCAGTCAAAGTAAGGCAATTTTGTTTCATTTTTCTGCTGCTTCTAGCTTTTTCTGAGTTCATGGACTTCTTTCTCATGCACATGGACACTCATCAACGCACTGGTTTCAAAAACATGATGGTTGCAACATGTTTCTGATAGATGTGATGCTGCTGATGGATTTATGGATTCATGTGTGATTGTTGACATCATTTTGCTGATGTGAGTCCCTGATTTGCTGCTGTTCTGATGTTAAAAGCTGCACTTTGAGAAGTGTTCATGTGTGATTGTTGACATCATTTTGCTGATGTGATTTCCAGCTGATTTCCTGCAGTTCTGATGTGAAGTTACTGATGTACAGTTACTGTGTGTGTTTATGGATGCATGTGTGGTGTAATGGTTTAGATAAGTGTTTGTAAATAAAGTTCTGTGCATGTTTATGGCCCAGTATGGGCAGCACGGTGGCACAACTGGTAGAGCTGCTGCCTCTCAGCGAGAAGGTTGCCGGTTCAAATCCCGGTCCGGGGCCTTTCTGGGTGGAGTTTGCATGTTCTCCCCGTGCATGCGTGGGTTTCCTCCGGGTACTCCGGTTTCCTCCCACAGACCAAAAAACATGCTTGTTAGGCTGATTGGTGACTCTAAATTGACCCTAGGTGTGAGTGTGAGAGTGGATGGTTGTTTGGTGTGAGTGAGACAGGTCCCTCTTGTAAATGAGTCCCCGTGACTCAAGGAGGCTAGCCTGTATAAATAAAGGTTGAATGAATGAATGAAAAAGTATGTCAGTCTCATGCTGTTAAATGTGTGCGCGGCGCACCGTTAGCGGTATTTCCGCGACCTACGAACGGAATAACGACCTACGAACGGGACGCAATTTTCACCCCCTACCTACGACAGGATCGAGCTGCGAACGGTTCTTAGGTCCCAAACTCGTTCGTAGGTCGGGGGTTACCTGTAATACTGCAAAGCAACATGTTAAATTTATTTTGTCAAATGAATAACTACGATTTCTGTTTTTTTTGTTTTGTTTTTTTGTTATATCACGAAATGCATCATTATCGTCAGAATGCACTGAAATATCATGGTATAATATTTGAGCCATATCGCCCACCCCTAAAGGAGACCTGTTGATGGTTGCTATGGAAACAAGAGGAGACAATAAAGGAGACCTGTTGATGATTGCTATGAAGAGAAGAACAAGTTTGCGTGGAGGTCAGAACATTCTCCCTGCAGGTCAGAAATGTGCATATACTGTATTTACATACACGTTCATACGTTTGTTTTGATACACCCCTACATGCGCATGGAACCATCCATCCAATATCTTTAACCGCTACTGATTCCAGGTAGCGTGGGTCACTGGTGCCCATATTCAGCAGTCACTGTGTGAGAAGCGGGGTACACCATGGACAGGTCTCTAGTCCATTAGAGGGACACATAGAGACAGAAACCGTGTTTCCATCCATTTTCATTTCGAATTTTGAGCTAATTTTTGAAATCTCGCAAATATGTAAATACAAATTAATGCGAAGCAGAAGTGTTTCCATCTGCTGGCTTGTAGCGCATCTACCAAGCCACGCACAGCGTCATTACGTCAGACGTCAGCGTCATTACGTCAGACGTCAGCACTGCGCATGTCTACAGTAAACAGGAAGTAGCGGTTGAAAACAGAACCCGGCCACACATCTCGTCAAAATGGAGAGAATATTTCAGGTACGTGTTGCTATCGGGCAAGTTGTATTTATTCTGTCATGCCAACTAGTTTTAGCGATGTTACATGTTGTCCGGAGCGGAAACAGCTGAACGTCACGTGACGTGAATGTTCGCTACGGCAGAACTGAGTCGGAAAATCTGTTTCCATCTGTCGTTTTGCGCATCTGCTCATTTTCGAAGATCCCAAAATCCACCTCAAGCGAGCGTATAAACTTTTAGGCAAATTTGAGGAAGTAAATACAGATTTTGCCGTTTCCATTAAGCTTTTCTGCTGCGATACGTCAAAATGCGCAGCTAGAAACCTTGATGGAAACACAGTCAGAGACAAACAACCATTCACTGTCTCACTCACACCTAGGGACAATTTAGAGTTACCACACCTAGGGACAATTTAGAGTTACCAATCAGTCTAACATGCATGTTTTTGGTCTGTGGGAGGAAACTGGAGTACCTGGAGAAAACCCAAGTAGCACGGAGAGAACATGCAAACTCCACCCAGAATGTCATGATGCATGCTCAATAATCCAGGTGGAACAATCCAACAAGGTTGAGTCATGTCTTCTGGATGGATTCTTCCTTGTTGAAATGTTTTGTCTTTCATCCAAAAGATTTCTTCAGTCTGAGGAGCTGCAACAAGCTCAGGCCCTATTTACACGGACATGATGTGGGGAAACGGAGGTTTTGGGTATGTTAGAGGAAAAAGATCTGCGTTGACACGGACGAATTCTGTGTTTACATGCGTCTGCAGGTTTCCCCCCTGTCCCCCTTCTCATGAATCCTCTGTAGTAATTACCATGACGGGTCATTAGATGGCGCTGTGAATTTTGGACATTCACCTAATGCGCATGCGTGCTGCTTCAGTCTGCCATTTTCCTCTGTGCTAAAAGTTCAGCCAACAACAACGTAACAACAAGTTAAAGTTAGAAAAAGCGTTCAATACAAAAACAACAGGACTTTATTTGTAACAGAAAACATTTCGCCCTTTATCCGGGCTTTCTCAATTCAAATAACAGGCTGTGTGAGAGAGAAGTTATAACAGGCTGAGATGACACACACAAACCTATGTAAATTAAAAGCTGAGATAACACACAAATACCTGAGATAACACATACATCCTATGTAAATTGACGAATCACACATCACACCGTAACAGTAGGGGTTTCTTAAGGTCTTTGTAGTCTAATTCACGGAAACGGCTCCTTTGTAGTCATCAGGTGTGAACCGTCTGGGAATCAGACCTAAGGCTGCACTATATGTTTTTGAAAGTTGGAACCTGAACCAGTGATTACTTTCAGTAAGTTTCATCAAAATCTGTCCTGTGGTTCATAAACTATTTTGCAAAATAGTACCCGTTAAAACACGGAGCTAACAGCTAACACATCTACGGTTCTAAAACTTCAAATTTTAGCTCAAACATTTCCTACAGCTAAAAGTTTGTAAATGTCCATCCAGTGATTACTTTCTGTAAGTTTCATCAAAATCTATCCTGTGGTTCATAAGCTATTTTGCAAAATAGTACCCATTAAAACACGGAGCTAACAGCTAACACCGTTTCTGTTGCTTTCAACACCAGCTGATTTGTATTCAATCGATTTATTTATGATATGTAATGTTTTTATGTCTTTCGTGTTGTACTTCATTGTGTGTTGCCTGTTGTTTGTCCAGCACTTTGGTGTAGACTTGTTCCTGTTGAAAGTGCTTTACAAATAAAATGGTATGGTATGATAACACATCTACGGTTCTAAAACTTCAAATTTTAGCTTAAACATCTCCTACAGCTAAAAGTTTGTAAATGTCCATCCAGTGATTACTTTCTGTAAGGTTCATCAAAATCTGTCCTGTGGTTCTTGAGCTATTTTGCATTGCCAACAGTAAAACACTGAGCTAACAGTAGTTCATACCTCCAGAGCAGGAGGCCGTGCTGCGATAGAGTGAGTCCGACCAGAGGCGGCTTCCTTCGGACACATGAGCCGGTGGACCCTAGCGGCCAAAACTGGTACTGCCTGTGCCCCTAGCTGCCGAAAGTGGTACTGCACCTTTTTTTTTTTGCCAAAAATGAAAAACTGTCATATCTCAGTCAAAAATTAGTTTAAAAATATGGGAAAAATTCCATAAATATGTCGCTTCACCCTATAAGTCACAGGGCATGCAAATTAGGCAAAAAGGTGCGACTTATACGCCGGAAAATACGGTACCTGATGAAAGTTGTTTAAATGCTGCTGCTGTTAGCAGTGTTTGCAACAAGCTGCTTTTCTTGCTCGTAGAAGACATGTTCACGTTCGGATTATGTCGTTTCAAGTGTGTTAACAAGTTAAGACATATTGCTGCTGCAGATCCAATCTCCGTGAAACAACGTCGACACACAGCTTTGGATTTGCGCTCGTCTTTTAACAAGGAAGCCGTAATGTTCCCAAACAGGAGACCGCAACGAGATGCTAGGCTGCTAAATGTTACGCGTGCTGCAAGATAATAGCGCAGTGCTGAAACATGCCTAGGAACTTTAGTTCCGCGGTGCATAATCTCCCGTTAATAAAATTTTAATAAGTGAAAAAATAACTGAAACTGTATGCAGGTAGACCGAACCGAACGTGCCGTACCGAATTGGTTCGGTACACCCACGTGTACGTTACACCTCTAACAAAATTGGTACTGAAAAAGAACCGTCCAGGAACCAACACCTAAGTGAAAGTACAGACACCGGTACAGATACCGATTTTTTTAGAAAGGTACCCAGCCCTAACTGCTTTATCTAACAAGATCCACACCAGTCGCTGAGTGGACCAGAACCGAGTCGATGATGTTAGACTTTACTCTATGATGATCAGTAGCTGATTTACAGCAGGTAAATCAATGTTCTTAATAATGTTAGCTTGTATCCTGATGCATGCTCAATATTAGTGATGGGGATTTTAAACACCTGTTACCTTAATAAAAACCACACAAGATAAACAAGAAATAAGTTAGACACAAATTGAACTTTGCAAAGGGGATATGCTTTGTAATGTACTTCTGAAACTAGTTTAGTCTCGAAACACACTCCAGCACATATCTGAATTTATTTCTGGTCTCAGAAAGTATTCATAACAGAAAGAGGTGGGGTTTGACAAGTTACACAAACGTCTGACATCGTACAGATAAACTGGAGTCAGGATTCTGCTTGAGGCAGGAACATCTAATCAAAACATTGGAGTAATGTAAAACATTGTCCAACCATGAAAAAACCTTAGAGACTTTGTTTGTTCTGTCTCAAGGATGTTTTGAAGTGAACAGAGAACCTTTGATTTAAAGTGAGCTGGTAAGTTTCATATGATAAATTGTTGAATCTGTTGAATCTCTCTAACAGTTAGTTGTGTTTACTTCGATTACAAAACAACTGAGTTTTATTTTTTTCCTGTTAGTTCGAGAAGCTGTCCTTCCACCAGGCGGACCGGTTCTGAACGAGGCTCGGCCCACGTGCAACAGGACGTCGGAGAGAGAGAGAAGTCATGTTGGATGAACTATTTATTCATAATTCCCCTCAGTTCTTTTATTCAATCCATTGAATGTTTTAAGCTGCATTAATCAAAGGAGTGACAGCCTGAACAAACCAGATGAACAACGTGGGACCAGTATATCCAGGATGACCACAGAGAGCAGAGTCCAGTTAATTAGTTTACAGTTCAGTTAACATGTTTTTAATACAGTAGTGTGTTCAGTTTAATTATCAGTGTTTGTGTGACATACAGTTTGTGGTGTTGAATCAATAAATAAAAATTTAACCTGACGTCTTCATTTTCAACTTTAATAACATGCTATATGTTTCACATCACTTTAGTCGCATAATTTGAACTACATAATGTCCAGTCAGCTTAATTTAGCTCAAAGAGCTTCATTTTATATCTCACGCTAACATAAGTACTGTTTATTATTATTAAACTTATTATTTAGCACATTTAAGTATGTTATAGTACAGTGCGATGTGTGTGTCTGCCTCGTTCTATAAATAGTGATAGAACTGGATCAGACTGTCGGGCTGTTTACACGGCGCATATTTTGAGTGAAACTGCACCTTTCTCTCTGCGGTTCTGCCGATCGTTTACACGACACCACTGGCCCCCTTCTTTGAATCTGAAGGTTTCTGAATCCACCTTCCAGAGTGGAGGTTTTTTGCTGACCCCCGTTGATAAACATCTCCCGCTGAACTTTTGTTTGACCCACGTGTGCGCGCGGACAGCCGGCATTTCTATCAACAACAATGGCGGCGGACACGCACCTCTTTCTGAACTACGACTGATGGAATTTATTTTGAGTCTCATATTTAAAGGGATGCACCGATAAATCGGCCGGCCGATCGATCGGCTCCGATTTCCTTAATTTGGGGAGATCGGTGATCGGCCGATCTTTAAATGAGAAGCCGATTTTATCTACCGATTTTATCTGCCTCAGCAAAGGTTGGAAAATCCTGAAAATTTAGGGTGCATTTTGACCTTTTAACACCTGAAAATCGGTATCGGCCAAAATCGGAATCGGCTGGTCAGACTTTCTAAAAATCGGTAATCGTGATTGGCCAGAAAATTGAAATCGGTGCACCCCTAATCTACACGTGAAGGTAGCTGCATGTGTGTTGGAAGAGACACAGCTGGATCCAGTTCTAATACCACTGTTTACTGAACGAGGCAGGCGGATATTTCACACGTCACATTGCACTAGAACATACTAAATGTGCTAAATAATAACAGTTTAACAAAAATAAACAGTATTTATGTTAGCGTGGGAGATATTATATAAAGTTATCTGAGCTAAATGAAGCTATCTGGACTCGTTACGTGATTTAAACGATGCGTAACATGTTGTGTGTTATTAAAGTTGAAAATGAAGACACCAGGTTTATTTAGTATTTATTTATTCAACACCACAAACTGTATGTCACAAACACTGATAATTAAACTGAACACTATAAAAAACATGTTAACTGAACTGTAACTACATTAATGAACTGGACTCTGCTCCGTTTTCATCCTGGTCCCATCCGAACCCGTCCATCTGGTGGAAGGACAGCTTCTCAACCTTGCAGGAAAAAAATAAATAATAAAAACTCAGTTGGTTGTTGTGTGATCAAAGTAAACACAAGCAAACATTATTAAGAACGTTGATTTACCTGCTGTAAATAAGTTGATTATCACGGACTAAAGTCTGACATCGTTGACTCGGTTCTGGTCCACTCAGCGTCTGGTTTGGAGCTTGTTAGATGAAGCGGGTCCCACTTGGCGTCAAATCTGTCGACTCATCCAAATTCCAGCTTTAACTTGTTGTTAAGTTGTTGTTAGCTGAACCTTTAGCCCCAGAGGAAAGCAGCAGACTGTGTCTCAATTCAGGGGCTGGGTCCTCATGAGTGCGCATTTGTCGGCCGCATGCGTCATTGCCCCGCGCGGAGGACTGTCCCAATTTGAAGACTCCTCCTCATGCGGCCTACTTCCTGTCGAAATCCGAGGATGCATCTGAGTATCCTTTCTGGCGGAGGCTATCCCAGAATTCGTAGCGCCAGCAGAGATTTCGCGGGAATTTCGAGATGGCAGAGCTGGATAACTCACGGGAGGAAATTTCTTTTACGACAGAGTAATATTGAATTTCATTTACGACCGAAACAGATGTGATTAATGTTGAATAATAAGCACGAGCTACAGCTAGCTGTATACTACCATTTATAGCAATACAACGGCACGTCAGAGCTTCTACTTACCCTATTCGGATCAGCTGCCAGCCTTAAAAACAGGTATCTCCTACGTCGACCAAAAAATTGTCGAAGCTGCTTCAATACGGACAGAGCTAAAAAAAATACAAACCACCGATTCTGGATCCATTTTGTTTTTCCCGCGAGCAGCAAACTAGGCGGAACTACGTGGGCACTGATGAAAACACGTTTGCCGCACGTAAGGCGGAAATACGTAATCACGCAAACCTGAAGGCTAGACCGTCCCATTTCAGCAGTTTCGTCCAGCCCACCCGGTCTTGTGAGTGCGTGGCCTACTCGGCCCAGCTAGGCTGGGTCCCCCTGAATTGAGACACAGCCTGAGGCAGCACGCATGCGCATTAGGTGAAGGTTCAAAAATTCACAGCGCCATCTAATAACCCGGCATGGTAACTACAACAGATTTATGGGGGCGGGGGGGAATACATAGTTCCCATGTGACGTCACATCTGTGGGTTGTCCTTTTTGACCCTCCCACATGTAGGCTATAGCAGCAGTTGGAGCGCGTTCTACTGGCTGTGTATTTTTCACGTGTTTTTTTTTGTTAATTTCTAATTAATTGCAATGGTTACTTCGTGTTGTGTCAGTGGGTGTTCCAGTCGGGTAGACGTTTGGGCAACGCGCAGGTTTCACTTCATCAAAAAAAAAGAAAACGTGAAGGATTTATTTCATCGGAGAAACGCACACCGCCCCATCTCTGCTTGGATCTGCTCAGAAGATCGTGCTTTTGGCCGGTAAACAAAATATTCTACATCAATCATTTTGTGAAACAATGTTAGAGTACAACTGTCTGTGTGTTAGAGCTGTTTTTTTTTTTCATTATTTTAGTGACACCGCATGCTGTGGCTAGCTTAGCATCTCGCTAACGCGGCCTCTTCATGGGCCCGCGGCGGTGAGACCGTCCCAGTGGGAGAAGGAGACGGGAGCCAAGTCGTGCGGGCGACGCGTCGGTCCCATGGGACGTGCCTCCGCGGGCGCGACGGATCCACGCTGTCCGATGAGCTCCACGGACCATCCGCTCCAGATGCTAACAACATGCTAACTTCCAACACGGTAACACTCAAAGTGCTGGTTCTGGTCCGTGTTCAGCCTGGACTGTTTGTGCTGGCTGTGTGTTATTTTAGTTAAACCTTTTTTTAGCTGGTTAGATCTGACTTCTCCTACTCTGCTCCTGCTTCATGGAATATCTTACAAAAAGATCTGAAGCTCTCGACCTTGACTTCTCTAAATGGTTTTCAGAATCTGTTGGAATCCTGGCAAAAACCAATGCAGATCTGTTCCTGTCTTTGATTTTATACGTCTACCTTATAATGTTTTGCTAGTTTTTTGATACTTTGTTAAAAAAAAAAAAAAAAAAAAAAAAAAAACTTTCTTTTGTTTTTTTTTCTCTCTTTTGTTTTCTATTGTTTATTGTTTGTTTGTTTATTGTTTATTGTTTAAGGAAATTATACCACTGCTGTTCATTGTTCTTTAGTTTTAGCAGGTCGCTTTCGTAAATGAGCCCTTGAGGTTCAAAAGATTTACCTGACTAAATAAAGGTTGAATGAATGAATGAATGATTGAGACAGTTTACACATCTTTTTTGGATTTAAAGCTGTGAAGTTCTGCGCTTTGCTCTGGTTGTTCGTGTCTGAGCTCGACGGACACTCGGCTCCAGTGCTAACTCTATGCTAACCTCCAACACGGTAACACTCAAAAGTGCTGGTTCTGGTCCGTGTTCAGCTTGGACTGTTTGTGCTGGCTGTGTGTTATTTTAGTTCAACCTTTTTTTAGCTGGTTAGATATGATTGAGACAGTTTACACATCTTTTTTGGATTTAAAGCTGTGAAGTTCTGCGCTTTGCTCTGGTTGTTCGCGTCTGCTTGTTCGCCATCTTTGCCTTTCATCTTGCCTTTCTGCCTTTAGATATGGTGCAAAACCGGTATTGCGCAATACTGGGGGCGTGTCTGGGAACTATGTATTCCAGCTGGATGCATGTAAACACAGAATTCGTCCGTGTCAACGCAGATCCTTTCCTCTAATTAACATACGAAAAAAACTATGTTTCCCCCCATCGTGTCCGTGTAAACAGGGCCCGTGTCTCTTCCAACACAGATGTTGGTCACAGACAGCAGCTACATTCAGGCGTAGATTAACTACGATATTAAAATTATAACTACGATATTAAAATTATATTCCATCAGTCGTAGTTCAGAAAGCACTGTGTTCAACGCCATGTGTTCATTTGCCACTTTGCCTCTATACCAACATCAACTACCTCATACATATACAGGAAACCCTCGAGGTACGACACCCGCAACCTACGGCAACTCAGACTTACGATTTTATCATATTTAATAAAAATATGATAAAAAAAAAAAAATTGGACGTCTCAGGTCCGGAGGAGCAGCCGCCGATCGCCCCGCAATCGCTGCCACAACGCCGCCCGACATGCTAACGACAGCAGCTAAACAGAGCAGCTAACACAGGCGAAGACACCGAGCCGACATGCCGCGGAGGGGCCATCTGCGGCCGGGAGCTCGCCGCAAATGTCCGCCTGGCAGTCGGGGGACACCGAGCTAACGCGGAGATACAAAGCCGACAGCCTTTTTGAATGAACTGACATGCTAACCATTGCTGCTAATGGCGGGGCCTAACCGTAGCTAACGCCGAGCAGCTTGTTTTGGATGGAGGAACATCGCGGAGAAACGGCTTTCAGTAAGTTTTTTTTTTTCTGGCTCCAAATGTATGAAGTTAAGAAGCTAACAGTCATTCTTTTAAACAGTTTTGACCACGTGTGTGCGTGTGGAGCGTAAGGAAGCTGGGGGAGCTCGGACGGGTGCGAGCTGATGCTAAAAGACGAAGGCAGGCTTTGACCAGCTCAAAGTAAGACATTATATTTTTTATTTATTGTACAGTATTCATTTACTGTACAGTTCTGTGCATGTTTATGGCCTAGTATGTCTGCTTGTTCAGTCTCATGCCGTT
Organism: Garcialebias charrua; assembly: GCA_038048925.1. Classification (NCBI taxonomy): domain Eukaryota; kingdom Metazoa; phylum Chordata; class Actinopteri; order Cyprinodontiformes; family Rivulidae; genus Garcialebias; species Garcialebias charrua. The sequence continues at coordinate 33,216 of JBBPBX010012836.1, read as the reverse complement.
AAATATGTGTGCGGCGCTCCGTTAGCGGTATAGCCGCGACCTATGTCAGAAACGCGGACCTACGACAGGCATGTGTTTTTGGTCCGCGAGGTACGACAACATCGACCTAAGTCACACCCGTAGGTCCCAATCCCTGACGTACCTCGAGGGTTACCTGTACTGTGTACATTAACTCAAATGCTGCTGTGCCACTCTTTGCAAATGTCAATGCTAGAACCTTCAGTTTATTTTATAGATATACTTTTTATACTTTTTATACAAGCCCAAAACCAGAAAAGTTGGCACGTTGTGCAAATCGCAAATAAAAACAGAATACAATGACTTGCAAATCTTTTTCAACCCATATTCAACTGAATAGAATGCAAAGACAATATATTTAATGTTCGAACGGAGAAACTTTATTTTGTTTTGCAAATAACCATTAACTTAGAATTCAATGGCAGCAACACATTGCAAAAAAGTTGGCACAGGGACATATTTACCACTGTGTTACATCGCCTTTCCTTTTAACAACACTCAGTAAACGTTTGGGAACTGAGGAGACCAATTTTTGAAGCTTTTCAGGTGGAATTCTTCCCCATTCTTGCTTGATGTACAGCTTAAGTTGTTCAACAGTCCGGGGTCTCCGTTGTCGTATTTTACGTTTCATAATGCGCCACACATTTTCAATGGGGGACAGGTCTGGACTGCAGGCAGGCCAGGGGAGGACCCGCACTCTTTTGCTACGAAGCCACGCTGTTGTAACACGTGCAGAATGTGGCTTGGCATTGTCTTGCTGAAATAAGCTGGGGCGTCCATGAAAAAGACGTCGCTTGGATGGCAGCATATGTTGCTCCAAAACCTGTATGTACCTTTCAGCATTAATGGTGCCTTCACAGATGTGTAAGTTACCCATGCCTTGGGCACTAATGCACCCCCATACCATCACAGATGCTGGCTTTTGAACTTTGCGCCTATAACAGTCCTGATGGTTCTTTTCCTCTTTGGTCCGTAAGACACGACGTCCACAGTTTCCAAAGACAATTTGAAATGTGGACTCATCAGACCACAGAACACTTTTCCACTTTGCATCAGTCCATCTCAGATGAGCTCGGGCCCAGCAAAGCCGGCGGCGTTTCTGGATCTTGTTGATGAATGGCTTTTGCTTTGCATAGTAGAGCTTTAACTTGCACTTACAGATGTAGCGACGAACTGTAGTTACTGACAGTGGTTTTCTGAAGTATTCCTGAGCCCATGTGGTGATATCTTTTACACACTGATGTCGGTTTTTGATGCAGTACCGCCTGAGGGATCGAAGGTCACGGGCATTCAATGTTGGTTTTCGGCCTTGCCCCTTACGTGTAGTGATTTCTCCAGATTCTCTGAACCTTTTGATGATATTACGGACCGTAGATGGTGAAATTCCTAAATTCCTTGCAATAGCTCGTTGAGAAAAGTTGTTCTTGAACTGTTCGACAATTTGCCCACGCATTTGTTCACAGAGTGGTGACCCTCGCCCCATCCTTCTATGTGGATGACTGAGCATGTCAAGGAAGCTGCTTTTATACCCAATCATGGCACCCACCTGTTCCCAATTTGCATGTTCACCTGTGGGATATTCCAAATAAGTGTTTGATGAGCATTCCTCAAATTTCTCTGTCTTCTTTGTCACTTGTGCCAGCTTTTTTGAAACATGTTGCAGGCATCAAATTCCAAATGAGCTAATAATTGCAAAAAATAACAAAGTTTACCAGTTCGAACGTTAAGTATGTGGTCTTTGCAGTGTGTTCAATTGAATATAGGTTGAAAAAGATTTGCAAGTCATTGTATTCTGTTTTTATTTGCGATTTCCACAACGTGCCAACTTTTCTGGTTTTGGGCTTGTACTACTATGAAAAAACTCAGGACAGTATTACACTTTTATTATTTCATTTTATGCTTATGTTCATTGGGTGTTTGGTGTTTTAGGGGTGTTTGGTGTTTCAGTGTTGGTGTAAATTTTCATACTTTTATACTACTACTATGAAAAAACTCAGGACAGTGTTACACTTTTACTATTTTATGCTTATGTTTATTAAATGTTTTAGTGTTTAGTGTTTAGATGGTTACTGTTGCACCGAGGGACTGAGAGAAACGCAATTTCAATCCTGTGTATTAGGCATGTAACGAGATCTCGTTGTACGAGATCTCGCGATATTAAACTCCCGCGATATCTCTCGTTGAGAGGTAACGTTGTCTCGCGAGATGCTAATGCTAGCAGAGCCCCTAGCAAGTCAGCGTCACGGACAGCATGGCTTCGCCGGATGAAGTTGCTATAGAAGACGCCCCAACTACTGATGGAGGGTGCCGCAGACGCCTCTACATTGATGGAGGGTCCCGGCGCTGCCGACGCTGCCCCGAATGTAAAGACACGCGTGTAAACACCGGTGTGACCGGTGTTGCCAGATAGAGTCCCACCCACCCAAAGCAATCTCTACCCGCAAAAGTCAGAAGGAAAATCGCGGTGAACCGCCCAATCTGGCAACACTGGTGAGTGACGGCTGCAGAGTCAGTTTTGGAAAGTCCTGCGTGAATATCTATTTTTTTAAACAAAGTTGAACGTTCTAAGGTCTAAGGAGATTCAATCAGTAAAATGAAGACATCAGTTGGGTTTGTAATACACGTTAAAACAGAATAAAAGCCTTTTTGCGGCATAAAACCGATCTTTGAAGTTTTCTTGAACTAATATTAAAATCTCGTCTCGTTCTCGCGAGATCTGTGATTTGTCTCGTCTCGTGAGTTTTGTGTATTGTTACACCCCTACTGTGTATGTCCTGTACATATTGCAGTTCTGACAATAAAGTTGACTTTGACTTTTGACTTTGATGTTGCTAGACATGCCGTCTGTCCACGCATGCCTCAGTGGGAGATGTTTATGTTGTCAGCGGGCGGTTAGCAAAAAACCTCCACACTGAGAGGTGGGTTCAGAAACCTCCGGATTCAAAGAGGGGGGCCAGTGGTGTTGTTTAAATGACCAGCAGAACCGCAGAGAGAAAGTTGCAGATTCACTCAAAACATGCGCCGTGTAAAAGGCCCCTTACAAAGCTGTTGTTGCTAGTATCACTCAGCCCTCTGTGAATAGCAAACAACCATCAAGGCAGTAATGACCAATTGTTAAGCCTGGTTTATGGTTGACGCGTCGCATACGGCGCGAGAGAGCGCGCGGACAAAGTGACGCAATCGCATAGTCCCCGCCCCCGCGCTTTGCCCCCGCGCGTCGGTTTGGCCCGTGTCGCGCACCTCCGAATTTTTGAAACTCCGCAAGCCTAGCGCGCGTGCCAAATTGATTGACAGCTCGGGTGGGGACCTCACCGACAGCCTTCACGCTCTTCACGCCAGAGCCTGCAGCTGTCTGCGCCGCTGTGGTCGTGGAAACGGCGTCGCGACGCATGGAGGAATGTTTTTTATGTGATACAAATGTATTAAATTCCCCGAGCGAGCAGAAAGCCATTTGTTTTTGTTGTGTGATTTCAAACAGTTCTTCTTCTACTGTAGATTTCTTCTTCTACACCTTTCTTGCAACATATGCACAGGTTTTAGAGGGTACTGCCACCTGCTGGTCCGTAAAAGAACAGCACTTTGCCATGCGCCGCCGGCGACACTATAAACGCATGAAGCCGCACGGCTCAGTGCGCGCGCAGCGTGCGCGCTCCAGCCTGCGGACCAAAGCGCGACTATAACAGAGCCTTCAGGCTGATGTCCTCCTTGATAAGGTGAACAGCTGGCTCTGGATGTCAACAACAAACTGTTTGATTCACTGTGAGAAAGGGCTATTTATAAGGTTCAGAGTTCTTTATTGTCATTCTCATCTCATGTGGTACTTGAGCCGGAACAAAATTGTGTACTCAAGGTCCCAGTTACATCCCAAAATAGCAAAACTCTAAAGTATAAAAAAGAAATAGTATACAAGGATCTAAGATGTACACTAAACAACAATAATAATGTAACACTGTATAATACAATGTATTAAGCAGCAGCCTGAACACGAGTCGGTTGTGAGCAGATGGATGTGAATACAGCAGCTTAAAGGCAAGAAATCAGCAGCATGGATAATCAGCAGCACATATACAGTAAAGTGTCAAATCTCCAATTAAAGTGGCATTACATTCTGGTTAGATACGAGTCTAACAACTTCAGGATAGAAGCTGTTCCTCAGTCTAGTGGTTCTACACTTAATGCTCCTTAACCTCCTTCCTGAGGGGTGCGGGGCAAAAAGTGTGTGTGTTGGGTGAGTGGGGTCCTTCATGATGCAGGTGGCTCTCTTCCTGCATCTGGAGGTGTAAATGTCTGTGATGGTGGGGAGACTGACTCCAACATCTTCTGTGCAGCCTTCACCACTCTCTGCAGAGCTTTTCTTTCTGCAGCTGTGCAGCCTCCATGCCACACGTTGATGCTGGAGCACAGGATGCTCTCCACTGCACACCTGTAGAAGGAGGTGAGCTTCCCAGACCAGCTTGTCTCAGCCGTCTGAGGAAGTAGAGTCTCTGATTAGCTTTTTTGATCAGGCTGGTGGTGTTGTTGCTCCAGCTGAGGTTATCATTCATGTGTACACTCAAGTTCTTAAAGCTGGAGACCACTTCCACTGCAGATCCTCCTATGTGTGAGTGGGGAGGTACCGGTAGGTGTGTTTGCTCCGTCTGAAATCCATAATCATCTCCATCTTCTTCACATTGATGTGGCGGTATTTTTTTCATTCATTCAACCTTTATTTAGTCAGGTAAATCTTTTGAACCTCATGGGCTCATTTACGAAAGCGACCTGCTAAAACTAAAGAACAATGAACAGCAATGGTAGAATTTCCTTAAACAATAAACAAACAAACAAACAATAAACAATAGAAAACAAAAGAGAGAAAAAAAAAAAAAAAAAAATTTTTTTTTTTTTTTTTTAACAAAGTATCAAAAAACTAGCAAAACATTATAAGGTAAACGTATAGAATCAAAGACAGGAACAAATCTGCATTGGTTTTTGCCAGGATTCCAACAGATTCTGAAAACCATTTAGAGAAGTCAAGTTTGAGAGCTTCAGATCTTTTTGTAAGATATTCCAGGAAGCTGGAGCGGAATAGGAGAAGGCCCTTTTTCCAAGTTCAGTCCTCACTGACGGAACACTGCAGGTAATCATGTCCTGAGAGCGCACACTGTAGCTGCAATCACGCAAAGACATGTAGGAGGAGATGTATGAGGGCAGCAGACCAAGAAGTGATTTAAAGATGAAAATGTACCAGTGGAAGAGTCTGCGTGAGGTTAATGATGTCCAGTTAACCAGTGAATACAGGGTGCAGTGGTGGGTACGATAATCACAACCAGTTATGAATCTTAGTGCACCATGATAGACAACATCCAACATCCGCAGGGTGCTTGCAATTTCTTCCTGTACCAGCTCTCCAGGTGCGCCACCTCCCGCCTGTAGCTGGACTCATCGTTGTTTGTGATGCATCCAATCCTTGCTGTATGGGTAGGTGCACACTGCAGTCATACGTGAGCAGAGTGAACAGGAGAGGGCTTAACACACAGCCCTGAAGTGAGCCAGTGCTGAAGATTATGGTGGTGGAGAAATAGTTGTGGATCCTCACAGACTGTGGTCTGTTGGTTAAGAAATCCAGGACCCAGTTGAAAATGGAGGAGCTTGGTCCTAGTGCGAGTAGTTTGTCCAACCATTAGTTTACAAGACCGAGTTTGTTGCTGCTCCTCAGACCCCAGATCTTTTGGATCAAAGATGAAACATTTCAACAAGAATAATGCGTCCAGAGGACCTGACGACCTTGTTCGATCCACCCAGAAAGACCACCGGCTAGGATTGGATCCGACAAACTTCTCGTTGAAAGACAACAGCTCTATCAACTGAGCCACGGTTCATGGAACCTGGAGTGCACAACCTTTTTGAACATATGCACCGTTCATACACGAGGACCTGGGGCCTCATGTATCAACCATGCGTGCGCACAAAAACATTGCGCACGTCACTTTCCACGCAAAGTGGCGTATGTATCAAATCTGATATGAACGGGAATATCTGCGCATCCACGTAGAAATCCACGGCTGCTCCCCTGTTGGCGTACGCACGTTTCTGTGGTTATTGTTCCTTTGGCGACACTTACAGGTGATCTGTGAAACCGTGTCCACGATGTGAAAACAATCATAAATCCCACCAAACACACATGATTAACGATTATTACATCCACATGGACGCAATTAGATGAGTGGATATAAAAGCATGCGCCAGATAGTGGCAACAATATTGACAACAATGAGATGTAATTTCTTTAGATAAGAAGTTAACCAAGGTGTATTAACACGCCTACGTTTAGGTCAGTGGGTAAAGCGCTTGCCTTTAGTTCCAAAGGTCGTGAGATCGACTCCCGCATGGTACAACGTTTTTCTTTTTTTTTTCGTTCCAGATTGAAATACACATGAAAACTATTTACAAAACAATAAATCGTCTGCTTCCTTTCATTTCATGTATTGTTCTATTTCTTGTTGTTTCATTCAATAGTTTTCCTGTGGTCTTTAAATCTGGAATGAAAAAAAAAAACATTGTACCAAGCGGGAGTCGATCTCACGACCTTTGGGACGAAGGGCGGGCGCGTTCGCCACTAAGCTATACAGGCATGTTAGATCAGCTTGGTCAACTTCTTATTTAAAAGTGGATGGTTTGTTTTGCACTGTGCGTGCCGAATGAAGCCTTTTCAACTCCAGTATGGCAGCCAAATCATGCCAAAACTCCAGCTGCATGCTCAACTCCAGTATGGCAGCCAAATCATGCCAAAACTCCAGCTGCATGCTCAACTCCAGTATGGCAGCTAAATCATGCCAGAACTTCAGCTGCTGGTCCAACAAGACTCGCTTTATTAAACGTGAGGTCTCTGACAAATAAAGCTTTCATCATGAACGACTTTTTCTGCTCAAACAAACTGGACTTCATGTTCCTCACAGAAACTTGGCTTCCTCCTGGTGAGTTATCTGTTTTCTCTGAACTTTTGCCAGTGGATTGTACGTTTTTTAACATGCCCAGACTGTCTGGAAGGGGTGGAGGAGTTTTGGCTGTTTTTAAGAAACTTTGGAACTGTAGACTGTTACAGGCAGCAGCTTTTCAGACTTTCGAATTGCTGCATTTTGAACTGGGCCGCTCCAACCCCCTCCTGTGTGCTTTGATCTACAGATCACCTAAAACCACCAGAGGCTTCATCAGTGAACTCTCGGACTTCCTGACTGGAATATTCTTGAAATACGATAGGGTATTACTTTTGGGAGATTTCAATTTGCATGTCTGTTGCCCTGATAAGCCATTAGTTAATGACTTTTTAAACCTGATACACTCTTTCAACCTGGTACAAAATGTTGTTGGTCCAACCCACCAGCAGGGTCACACGCTCGATCTGGTTATGTCTCATGGTCTGTCAGTGGTTAATCTGATGATTGGGGATGCTACTGTTTCTGATCACAAACCCATCTCATTTGAAATATCTCTCACACGTGTGTCTAAATCTCCTGCTCCAGCCAAGAGCTGCCGTATTTTTAACCCTTCAACCGCTGCACTTTTCTCTTCTGCTTTCACCTCCACTACTGTTACAGCCCCTGAAACATCTGCCTGTGTCAGCACACAGGCGCTGCTCAGTAGCCACAATGAGACCTGCACTGAGATCCTAGACATTGTGGCCCCACTAAAAGTCAGGAAACCGAAGCTGGCAAAATACCCATGGATAAATGAGACCACCAGGGCAGCGAGACGTCTTTGCAGGCGTGCTGAACGCAAGTGGAAAAAAGACAAACTCCAGGTTTCTTTCATTTCGCTAAAAACATGTTTAAATAACTACCAGGCCACCGTCAAATCAGAAAAAAACAAATACTTCTCCCACATCATCACCTCCAACAGACACAACCCCCGCATTCTTTTCAACACAGTAAATTCCATTCTTAATGTTCCTCTATCAGCCAACGTGGAGGCCCCTGTTGACTCCTGTAACAGATTCAGCAAATTCTTTGTTGAAAAGGTTGAGCTGATTAGGTCCTCCATCCCCCACTCCGCAGTCGACACCTCTCCCATTGTTCCTTGCACAGCAAACTTCAGGCAATTCAAACCCATCTCACTCCCATTGTTAAACAAAGCTGTTGGTCACATGAAACCTTCAGGCTCCCCCGCTGATCCCATCCCCCCATCATTGTTCAAACAGGTTCTGCCATCGCTGGGGCCCTCTGTTCTTAATATTTTGAATAGTAGCATTGCTACAAGTGTGGTCCCAGATGCCTTCAAACATGCAGTGGTCACTCCGTTATTAAAGAAACCCGGTCTTGACCCTTCCGCCTGCGCAAATTACAGACCAATATCAAGACTCCCCTTTATGTCCAAAATCCTCGAAAAACTCATTTCTATTCAGTTAAATCAGTTCTTAACTGAAAACAAAGTCTTTGAAGTTTTTCAGTCCGGTTTCAAACAGCTTCACAGCACGGAAACAGCTTTGGTCAAGGTTTTCAATGATATTCTTGTATCAAATGATTCTGGTCAGTTTGTGGTACTTGTACTCCTTGACCTTACCGCTGCTTTTGATACCGTCGACCACAGTATTCTCTTATCACGGCTTGAACACTGGGTCGGGATCACAGGTGCTGCATTAGACTGGTTCCGCTCATACCTCACTGACAGAAGTTTTTGTGTTAAGGTCGGGAACAGTGTATCCCCTTCAGTGTCTCTCTCCTGCGGGGTCCCACAGGGCTCTATTCTCGGTCCACTTCTCTTCACGCTCTACATGCTCCCACTGGGGACCATCCTCAGAAAACATGGAATATCATTCCATTGTTACGCAGATGATTGCCAGATCTACCTGCCACTGAAACCAGCGAATACAGGGTCCCTCCACTCTCTCCTAAAATGTCTGGACGACATTAAGACTTGGATGGCTTCAAACTTCCTAAGTTTTAATGACCAGAAGACTGAAGTCATCATCTTCAGCCCTAGCTCAGCTGCCGCCTCTGATGAAATAAACTTGGACTCCCTCCAGCCGTACCTCAAACACTCCGTAAAAAATCTTGGGATGGTTTTTGACTCGGACCTTAAGTTCGATAAACAGATCAGCTCCGTTCTCCAGAAGAGTTTCTTCCAACTGCGGCAGGTTGCTAAGCTCAAGCCGGTGCTGTCCAGACCTGATCTCGAGACACTAATCCATGCATTCATCACAACCCGCCTGGATTATTGTAATGCACTGTACGCTGGGATCAGTCAGGCCTCCTTCTCACGCCTCCAGCTCGTGCAAAATGCAGCAGCTCGGCTTTTAACCGGTACACGTAAGTTTGAGCACATTACACCTGTTCTCTCCTCCCTGCACTGGCTCCCCGTGCGAACTAGAGTCGACTTTAAAATCCTGTTGTTGACCTACAAATGTCTGAATGGCCTCGCTCCCCTCTACCTCTCTGAGCTGCTGGAACCATATGTTCCACCGCGGGCCCTGAGATCATCTGATCAGATGCTCTTGGTGGTTCCAAAAACACATCTGAAGCTCCGAGGAGATCGGGCGTTTTCAGTCACCGGCCCCAAACTCTGGAACAACCTGCCCCTCAACATTAGACAGGCCTCCTCCCTTCACTTGTTCAAATCCCTGCTAAAAACCCATCTGTTCTCTCTGGTGTTTCATACTGTGTGAGCTGACGTAGTGTATATGTTTTTACTGTTTTCATTTTAATATTGTTCCTATACATTTTTATTAGACTTTACTGCTGTTAATATCAGAATTGTTACTACTGTATTGATGTGTGATACTGTTCTGTAAATTTTTTGAGCCTCTTTATGTTGTGTGTGTGTGTGAAGCACCTTGATAGCAGTTTATCTGTTCTAACTGTGCTATATAAATAAATTTGACTTGACTGACTTGACAATATAATAAATAATAAATAAAATAAGCTGTTTTTCATCAGTGAGGATGATGCTCGTCTCAGGCCCAGCATTAGGTCTCTGATGATCTTTTATTTTATTTTTGAACGGGATACTAAAATAAATAAATATTTACACCAGATATCTTTTCCCTCATCAGTTTGTTCTTCAAGTGTCCTCATTAATAAACTGCAGAAAACGCTGTCATGGTGAAAGACAAGAACTGAACGGAGGGAACTGAGGGAAAAAGAAGCTACGAGTTCAGCTGCATACATAACTAAATATCTATGATCCCATCTACAGATGAACTATGAAGACCAGGGATGTGTCGAGGTTTTAGGATCAATAAGCAGGCCTGTCACGATAACAAATTTTGCTGAGCAATTAATTGTCTCAGAAATTATTGTGACGAACAATAAAATTGTTTGAAATTTGACAATAATTGGTAATTACAGGTGGTCCTCGAGTTACGACGTTTCGCGGTTATGACGCATCTCCCATAAAAAAAATATATACTGTATATACTATATATATTTTGAAAAAATTATTTTGAAAAGCCGAGTTCCGGTTTTACTTCCGGTTTGACGGCAGAAGCAGAGCTCGACGCCAGAAACAGCGGAGGAGCAACGAGCCAACATGCTAACAGACCTTACTGTAAACGCTCTGGACCGCGCGAAGCAGTGGAAAAGTACAGGCAGAGCTGCCGAGCTTGGCGGAGCAACGAGCTAACATGCTAACAGACGGAGGAAGGCACCACCAGCTTTCCAGCAGGAAATTATCTCTTTTTTCCCTTCATTATGGCTCCAAATGTGTGTGTTTTTTGATAATTATGTAGGGTACTGTGTTAGGATAGGCTAAGTGCTTGGTAAAATACAGTTCTGTACATATAAGGTGCAGTTTGTACGTATGTTCTGACTTACGTCGAAATTCGGTTTACGACGGCGCGATGGAACGGAACTCCGTCGTAAGTCGGGGACTACCTGTATTGTCAAATTTAAGAAGAAATGGATACTGTATTAGTTTTGTGTGTAGTACCTTTTTTGACCACTGGATGGCAGTATAAGACTGTTTGAACCAATGGAAAAATGGCAGGGAGGCCCCTTGACGTGACATGGCTTTTCCCGAGGTTGGCCTTTTAGCTTAGCTCGTAGCTTATCTTCTCAGCTTAGCTGCTTTCAGATTCAAAAACATGATTTTGGACGGTTAAAACAAATTTAAAAAAAAAAAGAAAAAGGGAGGAGTCAGTGAAGAACACCAGAGTTGAGCCTTTTGTCATCCAGTGTAGAGAGACACAAAGAAACGATAAAGCTGATACATGAAAATGAGGTCGATAATTTTCATTTATCGTGCGATTAATTTATTTATTGTTTATCGCAACAGGCCTTTCAATAAGAACGAAAATGTAAACAGAGTCAAGAGAATATAAACTCTGAGAAGGTGCGTGCATGTATAAAACACCATAATCCAGAACCGACGTAAACGCAGCAGAAACAAGTTAAAATAAAAAGCAGGGTCTGATTCTGCCCAGATTTAACCGGAGTCGTTTTATTCGACCCGACTGAATTGAATCACAACAAAGGTCGACACTGAGATGGATTTTCTTCTGATGATTACGCCAAGCTGAAGACATTTCCTTTAACTGACGGATAATCTCTTCAGTTCAACCACAGTGGACGTACATTCCTAAAATAAACTAAATAAAATCTCTCCCTGGTGCTGGAAACAGTTTTCGGCAGCGTTCAGATGCACCAGAGGCTTGTCGGTTGTTGCTAATAAGATGCAGAAATGACTTCAGAGCTGCACTCTTCAACCCCAAACTGTCTGCAGCTCCACAAACCAAGACCCAGGAGTTGTTTTGTTCTTCTGCTCCACCTCAACTCTCCCTTCCTGTTTTAGCTTCTCCATCTTGTCACTGACTGTTCACTCTTCAAGCTCATTTCCCCTCTTGTTCTTTCGTTACCTCACCTCCACAACGACCTTCTTTTTTTTTACACATTTCAACATTTTTGCTGTTTTCCAGCTCAGCTGGGAGGTTTACAGGGTATAAATGGGATAAACATGGGATAAAAACATGGGATAAAAAGTGAAAAGGTGCAGCGTGCTTCATGCTGCACACGAATGAGTCGATTGTTGGATCTAAACACACAGTTTCATCCAACGCCTTTGCTACAGAACCCGTTATCATCCATGGTTCGTTGAGGGATAGACTACTGTATTTTCCGCCGTATAAGTCGCACCAGCCCAAAAATGTCTAATACAATTGAAAAATCCATAAATATGTTGCTTCGCTGTATGAGTTGCATCTATTATGTGTCACCGCTGACAACCCGGATATTTGGGCCGGTGTGCCAAAAATCGACTGGCAGCCAAGGGAGCATGCACGGGAGGACTTTAACAAAAAATTTAACAAGATTAACACTTAAAAACAATTATTTGTTTAATCAAAATTATAGTAAATGTGTGTCTCAGTCTAACGTTTGCTTAATAAATGCACTTTGACGGTCAAATCAGCTAAGTTTCAAAAGCCGATTTGTGGCTGTGGGAGCGCGCAGAGGGACGAATCGCTGTGCATGTCTTCAAAATGTAAGCACCTAAAAACAATTACAGGGGGTCCCCGACTTACGAGCGAGTTCCGTTCCTCCGACTATCTCGTAAGATAAAATCTCGTACGTTGGAACACGAAACACGTGTCGCTCGTAAGTCCGGATTTTCTGTCGTAAGTCGGAAAATTTATGCTAGCGCTACTACGAACACTCGTTTTTCATCACAAACGTTCATACTAGTTCATAAACATGCTCAGAAACTTGTTTCCAAATGGTTAGCTAACACACTTTCATCTAAAAACACATAAAAGTGCTGTATTTTCTGTATGTTCTTTACAAATTTACTGTTCGTTAGTGAGCTCGTAAGTCCGGAACCTCGTAAGTAAGAGCGCTCGTAAGTCGGGGACCCCCTGTATTGGTTTGCTCGACATTATAGTTGATAATCTCAGTTGAACGTTTGCTTAATAAATGCACTTTGATGGTCAAATCAGCCGCATTTCGCCAGGGTGGCGCAGAGAAATGAAGCTGATTTGATGGTTGCTCCAGGCGAGCTGGACGAACATGGCTCTGTATGACAAGCTGATTGTGTCATTAATAGCCACTTTTACCTATTACACAACACAACGGCATGCCATACTACTCGAGTGCCATCTAGCAGCTGCAAATGGTAGTGTTCAATATTTTCAGTAAGAATGAATGAAAACAGTCGTATCTCAGCCAAAAATTGGTTTATGGGAAAAATCCATAAATACTGTACGTTGCTTCGGTGTATAAGTCGCAGGGCATGTAAATTATGCAAAAAAACCGGGAAAAAAACATGACTTATAGGCCAAAAAATACGGTAGTTTCATCTGATGGAGGACAACATCCAGACTCCCTTCATACATCGTCTAAAGGTCCCCCTTCATCCGAACCTGAATGTTCAAGCAGCTTCAATCCTAATTCAAACAAGATTATTAAATTCCCACTAACAAGTACTGTACAATGCAAACTCCATGTCAAACTGGGCTTTTCTGATGCAACTGGTTATTTTGTTTTATTGAAGGAACATGCTTTAGTTTGATCTATAACTGTTTATATGTCCTGTCTTATTCATATTAAGTTGCGCTGAATGCATTTTTTTTTAGCATCTGTTTTCATTGGATGGTGGTTACTTTATGTTTTCTTACACTCTGCAACGGTGATTCCCAAGGATGGAGTCCAGACACAACTGTGAGCCACGAAACACAAAGTAGTGGCTGTTGAGCCGCGGTCCACAGATTAATATACTGTAACATTATAAATGGTCTGAAACATGTTGAGGCTTCACTGCTCCAAAGAGACAAACAGCAGCTTACACAGATTATATGACAGCGTGTGCATTTGTTTACTTCAACCAGAAAAAACAACAACAATGGATGTCCCTCGTCACAGAGTGATTTGAACAGTGAACGTTTGTATACGTGTGTGTGGTGGCAGCCATCTTGAATTTTGACTTTGCGACCCAATTTTATATAATAGTCTTTTTTTTTTACACCAAACTTTGTGCAGCTCACCCGATGGACAGCCATTTATAGCTGCAGCCATCTTGGATTTTGACATAGCAACACCATTTTGTAAAGGAACCTGTTTGTAGTTGTCTCTCTACACACAATTATGGACGTCAGTAGCTCTTTTATTTTTCCAGTTACCATGCTCACAGCATACATGGAAGGACTGATGGTATTTCCACGTGTCAAAAAGTATTTACGTCTGTTATTTTTATAGATTTTGTGATAAAACTTAATGTGGTAGCAGCTGAGAGTCATCCCCATCACATGTTCTAAAAGCTGACCGACTGCTTTATTTAGTATTCTTTAGGAATACCACTTGAAATTTAAGAAAATCATTAATTTAATCAGTTTAATACAAAGTTATTGTGATAAATAAGATTAATTTTGCTTCTTGACCTAAACGAGAACCTTTAATAAAAGATTACTTCTCTTATTAATGTTTTCATTTAAATAAAAAGTTTTAAAAACGTCCGTCTTCCATCCATCATATCCGTTTATTTTGTCTCACTCGTGCATCTGTTGTGTTTTACTTCCGTCTTTTCCGTCTCCTCCTTCAGAACTGGATTAAACGCCGTTTTAATGGCGTGCCAGATGAAAAACCGCAGACGCACCGAGCAGGTTTCTAATTTATCAACTAGTTTTTTTTTTTGGCAGAGCAGAGTCGACTTCATTTGTGAACCGATGACATTTAAAATCCATTTTCTCCAACGGTACCGTCCGGACTTTGTTCAAATGTTACGGACGACGAGCGCTGAATGTTCTTTTAGTGACGGATTTAACGGGAAGAGTTTGTGGAGAAAAAGGTGGTGGGGAGGCAAGGGGAGCGGGTTTCTTTACCTGGAATGTCCACGTTGGGGTTGACGGTCAAGATGTCTCCTGTTACAGACAGATGGGACAGTCAGGGCGGGGTCAAAGGTCACAGAGGTCAAGTCACAGTTTCACAGCAAAAACACAATCTGCTCATCTTTTTGAAAAACACAATCAGGTTCATATTTGTCTCTTAAAAATAAACTGCAACAATATTTAATACTGCCTGGTATGTACCTGGTTCACACTTTATACTATCTAGTACTTACATGAACGGTACAAACTAAAATATACCTGGTATTTGGTATGTACCTCATACTTAGCTGTACCTTTACCTGGTAAGTACTGGATACGTAATGGGTACTTACCTGTTATTTATCAGGTAAGTACATGGTACTTATCTGAAAAGTATTTAATACATACAGTACTTAATATTTATCCGGCATGCACCATACCGGTATGTACCAGGTAGTATGCACAAAGTACATAGTATACAGTATGTGTACAGTGTACAATATGTACAACATAAATGTTTACCTCTACCTAATATTTACCTGGTAATTACTGGAAACACACCAAGTACATACTTGCTACATACCTAGCACTTATCTAGTAGGTACCAAGTAGTACATACTGAGTACATATTATTTAGGACTTAGAGCAAACCGGGTATACAGGCTTTGCTGTACCTAATATTTACTTGGTACTTACCAGGTGGGTATGAACCTAAGTAGTTAGTACTCATCAGGTACGAACCAGTACTTATCTAGTAAGTACTCATATGTACCCAACACTGTTCAGTTAAGTACCCAGTATGTACCAAGTACAGTATATTCATTCAACCTGTATTTAAACAGATAAGTCACACTGAGCCTTGAAGACTCATTTAAAAGTGAGATCTGTTGGACGGACAATAAAAGGTAGGGCGACCTGGATACATTGTATGTAGTATGAAGCGGGCAGTACATACAAAATAGGTAGGTACTAGCACCTGGTATTTACCTGGTAAACACTGGGAATATACGAAGCATGTACCTGGTACTTCTCTGTGCCTACTACAGTATGTTCTCTTTGTACTTACCAGGTATGCACTCACTGGGCAAGTATATGGCTAGTATTATGTACATGGGACTTGTCTTGTAAATACCCAGTATATACCAAGTAGGTACTAGGTAGGATGTACTGAGAACATAGTATGTAGTACCCAGTCTTAACTGGACAGTATGTACAGAATACATAGTTACAGGTAAGTAACTCTTGTAAATGAGTCCCAGAGGCTCAATGGGATTAACCTGTATAAACAAAGGTTGAATGAATAACTGGTACTTTACTTGTATCGACCAGCAATATTTATCTGGTAAGTACTGTAATTCAAAAAGGAACGATGTAAATAAACTTTAAGAAGCGTTTTATTAAAGATCCTAAATATTTAAACTCATCCAGGACGACAGAAACAAAGTAAAATTTGTGTTTTATTTTCATTTACCCATCTCATAATCGTCGGGCGCCTCCGTCTCGTCGGTACAGTGCAGCCGACCGTCCTCGCAGTCTGCTCCCGGAGTCGTGCTGGGGGTCGTGGCCTGCGGCGCCGTGGTCGCCCCAAACGTGGTGACGGGCAGCGTGGAGGCGAGCGGCGTGGTGGGGGCCGCCGTGGTTGTTATCTCTGAAAAAAAGAAAAAAAAAACCAGACAATTTAGGATTTTTTTATTTTCACAAAGGAGCTTTAACTGTGAAAAATGTATAAATTACAACTAATGTTCAGTTTAAATTAGGAGTTTTGTTTAATGGCACCCAGATAATCCCAGCTCCTCTCAAATGTCTTATCTCCTGAAGAAAGAAGTCCTTTTCCCCAGGATTCATGAACACACCGTCTTCTAAAACCCCACAATATGTGTTGATTTTCCTGAGGGGCGTTCACTGACCCGAACAAACTAAATCCTGATACAAAGTCAACACTTTCATGCAAATAAAATCAGCTGAACTCCAAATAAACAAACAAACGGCGCCGGCTCCGAATCCCAGCTGCTTTGTATTTAATTACTGGTAAAGTGCGTTTGTGACATTTTGAGTGGGATGGAGGTTTGTTCTCTCAGCAGCCGAGATCGTTAAAACCCAAGAGGCTGATTTAACCCCGAGCACAAAACAGAGGATCACACGAGAAAGTTTTAACGTTTTTTTTTTTTTTTGTAAAACTAGGGAGAAACTCATTAACAAATGTTCCATAATAAACAGAAGCACCTTCTGATTCCCAGTTATTTAATCAATTAATTGAAGGAAGCTTACATTTAGGTCATTTCCAACATGAGTGTTCCTCTAAAGGAACAAATGTAAACTTTTTGGGCATTACTGACCCTGAAGATCTAAATGTTATTATTAATGTTTGATATTAAAGCAGAACATTGTGACAGTGAGCCACACAAACAGCTGTGATTTAGATAACTGTGTGAATCCTTATAGATCATTTTCCTCTTTCTGCACGTTTTTCGACATTTAACTCGTTCTGTAATTTTTGTGCTATTTTAATAATTAATGTATCAAAACATTTGGCTCGTTCAGGACACTCCAGTTTTGGCTTTTGATATTTGTACAGTTTTTACCTTTTGAATCATTTAGCTTTTTTTTTTTTTTTTCCCCAAAAAATATGAATAGAGCTCTTCACATCCTTTAATTAACAGTTTACATTTTTTTACTGCTTATTTCAGCTTCTCTAGTTTGGCTGTTTTTCAGCTTCTTTCTGCTAATTTCAGCTTTTTTGTTGTTGTTTTTTTCCTTTTAGTTATGGTACATTTTTTAATGTTGCCATTATCAACTTTTTTTATGTTTGTTTTTCTATTTCAGTTTGTTTATGCTCTGTTCACCTTTTTTCTCAGTTGTCCAGGATGAGGATAATCCTAAATGTTTTTTTTTTACTAAATGGCTTTTTATGTTGCTGAAGATGCTTCTCGTCTCATCTGAGAATCTTTCTCAGTACTGGAACATGAGTGATTTGACCGGCACATTTCAGTGCAGGAAACTCTTTTATTTTTGATTTACAGACAAGATTTACAGTTTTTTTTTTTCAAAGTACTTGAAGTTTGAAGTCCATTTGGTTCATATATTCCTTTAAAATACTTCAAACTGATTACAAAACCTTTAGGTTTTCAGTAAATATGAGAAAACATTTCAAAAGTAATTTTATTTTATTGTTGTGTTTTACTTCACCGTGAATAAAAAGTGCTTGCAGATTCTGAAGGTGAAAAATACATCCTGAAATGTGTTTGAGAGAAAATTCTGAGCTTTTATTGCATCGGGCCCAGGAAGAGAAAGTTGTGTTACTTTTGCACGACCTGAGGAATCCGTCTACAGGAAGTTTGTTTGGAACAAAGAAGCCGACGGTGGTTTTCTCTGCGCTGCAGCTCACTGGTCAGCAGAAAATATCACAAAAGCTGCAGAAATATTTGGACGTTTTCTGACGATTAAAGTGTTCAGATCCAAGATGGCCGACCTCAGCTCCTCTCTTCTCACATAAAAAATAAAAATTCTCTCTGCTTCGGTTGATTCTTATCGCTCTCCCTGCCGGGCAACCAGATACTCCACTAGAGAGCCCACTTCCTCCCTAAATCTGTTCCTGCCTCACCCCCTGTGAGAGGTCGCGCCCTCCCCCGCTCCCTGCAGCAGCACAGACACAAACCACGACAGAAACATATTCCTTCGATCAATTTAGACAAATTCACTTTCAACATTTTTAGACTCCAGAATCATTGTGCCATAAAATATTCACCCCCTCTCAAACATCTACTTCAATATATAAAAATCACAGATTTGTTTAAAAAGACCGTTAAACATCTGAAAACAGCTCAAATAAATTGTCATATTTCATCACAAAGTTTCATTAATCCACAGACAAGAAAAATGTTTAAAACCCGTTCATGTAGAGCTAACGTGGTTTATACCACCCCCGCCCCCCCCACACACACACATTGATTACATTTACAGGTAAGACCAAAAGTCTGAGTTATCCGTCAATTTCATCAACTTACTCAAGAACTGAATGTGAAAAACTTCTATGAAAAATATTTCCAAACTAAACTGCATTTCCTGTGAAAATGCAGTGTGAATGCTTACTACAGAAGAATTAGCTGAAAAACAGCTGAAATTAGCTAAAAACATGCTGAAATGTAGCTGAAATGGATGAACAAGCCTAACTTAGCAGAAGAAAGAACACACATTTGTTGAATTAGGTTTAAATAAGTAAAAATGAGCACAAAAATTGAAAAATTGCTTAAAAAAGCTGAAATTAGTTTAAAAAAGAGCTAAAAGTAGCTGAAAAGGCAAAAAAAAATATATAGCTAGACGTAAGCTGGAGGAGGCTTGAAGGAGCTGAAATGAGCTCCAAGAATGTGGAATTAGGTGAAAAAGCTAAATTAAGCATTAAAACAGCTAAATAGTAGATGAAATTGCAGAAAAAGCTGAAACTAGCAGGAATAAGCTGAAAGGAGCATAACAAACTGAAATTAGCAGAAAGAAGCTAATTAGGCTGAAAGTTGTAGAAACTACCACAAAAACTTGAATTTATCTGAAAACTGATTAAATTAGCTAGAAATGCTAAAAAATAGTAGCTGAAAAAGTAGAACAAGCTTAAATTATCAGAAAAAAGCAAAAAGAACATGCTTGCCCACTTAGGCTGAAAGAAGCAGAAATGAGCACAAAAATGGTTATTATCTAAAAATAAATAAATTACCGTAATAAGGTGAAATCAGCACAAAAAAAATAAATAAATAAAAAAACAGCTGAAAAGTAGCTAAAAAGGAAAAAAGAAGCTGATTTCACCAGTAGGAAGTTTTTTTTTCCCCCAGAATTTGGCTGAAGAAAGTTGGAATGAGTGTAAAAGTGTGGAATTAACTAAAAAAGCTTAAATTAGCATAAAACAGCTAAATAGTAACTGAAATAGTAAACAAAGCTGAAACTTGCAGCGATAAGCTGAAATGAACATAAGCTGAAATTAGCAGAAAGAAGTTAGAAGAAGCACAACAATGTTGTAGTTAGCTGAAAGAAGCTGAAAGGAGCACAAAACAGCATAAAGAACTTCTGAAATTAGCTGAATAAAGTAGCTGAGATAAGTTTACATTTGCACAAAGAAGCTGAAAGAAGCTGAAGCAGAACAAAATGTAAAAGGCTGTAAACATATCTAAAGATTTGACGGATGTAAAATGAGCTCAATTCAGTTTCTATGAGAAAAAAGTCAGAAAAGGCTAAATATTTCAAAAAGCCAAAGTTGCACCAATACCAAAAGTCACAGCAGGATTGTTCTGAAAGAGCCGAACGTATAAGATTCATGATTTGTTGAAATAACACAAAAAATGGTGGAATGAGAAAGATGCTGAAAAAACGTACAGAAGAAAAATGGATCACAACAGTGTGAATACTTTATAAACATTCACAGAAGAAGCTTCCTTTTCTGCGAAAACACTGAGCGTTGGCAGAAGAAGCTGAAACTGAGCTGTTGCAGCTAAAAGCAGCAGAACGCGAGCTATAAGCTAACATAATCAAAACACTAAACGTGGCAGAAGCTTCAAACTCAGGTTCATGAAGGAGAACAGAGAAATCAACAGAAGAGGAGTTTACTCCATTTCTCTCCAAGGCTGAACCCACAGCAGGACTCACATGGTTCTGATCCACTTTGAGCCCACATCAGTGGGGACCTAAGGCTGTAAAGATCTGTTGTTCTGTCCCAACATGTTGTTTAGTTTAAATAAACACACACAGGACCACAGGGACATGAAGACTCTCACCATCCAGTTCGCAGCCCAGCAGCTCCAGACGGAGGCCCACCCCCTCGTTGGTTGATCTCTCGGGGTAAATCCTGACAAACCGGGTCCGAAGTGGACCCACTGATCTCAGCTCCGGGGTTTCATGGTTCTGATTCCCCATAAATATCTGAGGGAAACACAAAAACAAACTGGTCAGGTACATTTACATTTTTTTGTTATTTTTTTAGGTCCGTAAAACAAAATGCTATCTAAAAATAGCTTTTACAAATTTTAGCTTTCAGCTAGCTTTGTGCTCTTTTTGATTTTCATTTAGCTTTTAACTACGGTACTCAGCTTTCAGTGAGTGTTTTGCCACTTTTAGCATTCAAACATTTTGTTGCTTTTAGCTCTTAGCTAGCCTTGCTTTACTTATAACTAGTGCTTTGCTACTTTTAACTAAAGTTATGATAAGCTTCTGCTAGTGTTAGCTAGCA
>JBBPBX010012836.1:0-11262 GCA_038048925.1 Garcialebias charrua | reverse complement strand
TTTGTTTTCAGCCAGCATTTTGTTACTTTTAGCTTTCAGCCAGCATTTTGTTACTTTTAGCTTTCAGCCAGCATTTTGTTACTTTTAGCTTTCAGCCAGCATTTTGCTACTTTTAGCTTTCAGCCAGCATTTTGTTACTTTTTGTTTTTAGCCAGCATTTTGCTGCATTTAGCTTTCAGCCAGCATTTTGCTGCATTTAGGTTTCAGCCAGTAGTTTGCTGCATTTAGGTTTCAGCCAGCATTTAGCTACTTTTAGCTTTCAGCAAGCGTTTTGCTATATTTAGCTCTCAGCCAGCATTTTGCTGCATTTAGCTTTCAGCCAGCATTTTGTTACTTTTCGTTCTCAGCCAGCATTTTGCTGCATTTAGCTTTCAGCCAGCATTTAGCTACTTTTAGCTTTCAGCAAGCCTTTTGCTACATTTAGCTTTCAGCCAGCATTTGGTTACTCTTTGTTCTCAGCTAGCATTTTGTTACTTTTCGTTTTCAGCCAGCATTTTGCAGCATTTAGCTTTCAGCTAGTATTTTGTTGCATTTAGGTTTCAGCCAGCAGTTTGCTGCATTTAGGTTTCAGCCAGCATTTAGCTACTTTTAGCTTTCAGCCGGCATTTGCTACATTTAGCTTTCAGCCAGCATTTTGCTACATTTAGCTTTCAGCCAGCATTTTGCTACATTTAGCTTTCAGGCAGCATTTTGTTACCCAGCATTTTGCTGCATTTAGCTTTCAGCCAGCATTTTGCTGCATTTAGTTTTCAGCCAGCATTTAGCTACTTTTAGCTTTCAGCAAGCATTTTGCTACATTTAGCTTTCAGCCAGCATTTTGCTACATTTAGCTTTCAGGCAGCATTTTGTTACCCAGCATTTTGCTACATTTAGCTTTCAGCCAGCATTTTGCTACATTTAGCTTTCAGGCAGCATTTTGTTACCCAGCATTTTGCTGCATTTAGCTTTCAGCCAGCAGTTTGCTGCATTTAGGTTTCAGCCAGCAGTTTGCTGCATTTAGGTTTCAGCCAGCATTTAGCTACTTTTAGCTTTCAGCCGGCATTTGCTACATTTAGCTTTCAGCCAGCATTTTGCTACATTTAGCTTTCAGCCAGCATTTTGCTACATTTAGCTTTCAGGCAGCATTTTGTTACCCAGCATTTTGCTGCATTTAGGTTTCAGCCAGCAGTTTGTTGCATTTAGGTTTCAGCCAGCATTTAGCTACTTTTACCTTTCAGCAAGCGTTGTGCTATATTTAGCTCTCAGCCAGCATTTTGCTGCATTTAGCTTTCAGCCAGCATTTTGTTACTTTTCGTTCTCAGCCAGCATTTTGCTGCATTTAGCTTTCAGCCAGCATTTAGCTACTTTTAGCTTTCAGCAAGCCTTTTGCTACATTTAGCTTTCAGCCAGCATTTGGTTACTCTTTGTTCTCAGCCAGCATTTTGTTACTTTTCGTTTTCAGCCAGCATTTTGCAGCATTTAGCTTTCAGCTAGTATTTTGCTGCATTTAGGTTTCAGCCAGCAGTTTGCTGCATTTAGGTTTCAGCCAGCATTTAGCTACTTTTAGCTTTCAGCCGGCATTTGCTACATTTAGCTTTCAGCCAGCATTTTGCTACATTTAGCTTTCAGCCAGCATTTTGCTACATTTAGCTTTCAGGCAGCATTTTGTTACCCAGCATTTTGCTGCATTTAGCTTTCAGCCAGCATTTTGCTGCATTTAGTTTTCAGCCAGCATTTAGCTACTTTTAGCTTTCAGCAAGCATTTTGCTACATTTAGCTTTCAGCCAGCATTTTGCTACATTTAGCTTTCAGCCAGCATAATGTTACATTTAGCTTTCAGCTAGCATTTTGTTACCCAGCAATTTGCTGCATTTAGCTTTCAGCCAGCATTTTGCTGCATTTAGGTTTCAGCCAGCATTTAGCTACTTTTAGCTTTCAGCAAGCGTTTTGCTACATTTAACTTTTCAGCCAGCATTTTGCTACTTTTGGCTTTCAGCCAGCATTTTGTTACTTTTAGCTTTCAGCCACCATTTTGCTACTTTTAACTACCGGTAGTGCTTTGCTACTTTTGGCTGCAGTTAACATTAGCTACAGTTTAGCTACTTTTAGTAACCATGCTTCTACTTTAAGCTTTTTTTTAACCTTGCATTTCACTACTTCAAACAAGCATTTGATTAATTTTAGATGTAAGCCAGTGTTCTACGTTAGACTTTAAGCTAGCTTTTCACTCATAAGCTAACACTTTGCCACTTAAGATGGCATTTTATTTCTTTTATCTCAGTAATAGTCTTTTGAGCAATCTTCAGCAGTCGTTCAGCGTTCAGACTGCATCTTTGTAGAAATTACCCACAATGCCTTAACCTTAGCACTGAGGCATTGTGTGTCCTTTTGACCCTAGGGAAGCAGGAGGGTTCAAATTGCTCAAATATGAGTTCTGTTCAGCCAGTTCTTGCTCAAGGAGCACACAGAGGTTAATGTTCTGTGTGCTTCAGGCATAAGGACTGGGCCGGGCCAGGCCGGGTTGGGCCGGGCCTCACTGAGGCTCAGTGTTGTAGAATAACAACAGGAAGCAGAGCAAAGGTGTCGAGAGGGAAGCAGATCTCCATCTACAGTAAAACCAGCAGGAATCTGATGGTCGGACTGGCCCAACATGTGGAACACATCGAGGAGGAAGTGGCACCAACTGGGCCAGCCGAGGAGGGAAACTGGACAAGAATTTCCTGTTGTAGACCGGAACCAAAGGACTGTTGGGTTTAAACACTCAAAGAGCCAAATGTGTAAAAATAATGCAATAAAAAAAGGTTGATTTCATAGCTGTTGAACATAATTAAAAAACTATCTGGTCCAAAAGTACCAGCTGGACAGTGGAAACATAAAAATATTTACCACTGGTGTTCGTTTATGATAAAAAATAAAAATATTGCTGTGGCCTGAAAGCAGAGGTTCTGCAAGAGTGACCCAACCTTGGGCTTGGTGGTGTTGTCCTCCTTGATTACAGTCCAGTTGTCTCCGTCCAGGCTGTGGCCCACCTTGAACCTCTTCATGAAGACGTTGCGGTCGCGGTGTTTCCCTCCCTGGATCACCACACCGCTCAGCATCCTGTCCTGGCCCAGATCCACCTGCCAGGGAGTAAATAACAAACACTGATGAGGTTTAGCACATTAACTAATCAAACCATACATTAAACACAACACCTCATAGAAAATGTTAAGTGAATGTTAGTTTATCACTTCTTGCCATGAGGCAGAGAACAGGCGCTGATGTTTTGCTCGTGTCTGTGATTAGCTAACCAACAGCTAACTAGTTAGCTAATCATGACCAATAATAATAATAATCATTTGACTTAAAAAGTGCTTTTCAGGACACCCAAGGACACTTTACAAAGGTGGTGGAGGTGATGTTTCGTAAGCCTGGCGGTAGAGAGTTCCAGAGTTGAGGGGCAGAGCAGGTGAAGGCCCTGCTCCCCATGGTGGAGATACAGGCAGAGGGTACATGGAGGTGTAGCGTAGAGGAGGATCTGAGAGTGTGAGAGGGGATGGAGATGTGTAGGAGGTCAGATAGATAAGGAGGGGCGAGGTTGTGGATAGCTTTGAAAGTGAGAAGAATAATTTTGAAGACAATGCGTGATTTAACCGGGAGCCAGTGGAGCTGCTGCAGGACAGGAGTGATGTGGTTATAGTAGGAGGTTTGAGTGATGACACGGGCAGCTGAGTTCTAAACCATCTGTATCTTCTGAAGAGATTTGTTAGGGAGGCCATAAAGAAGGGCGTTGCAGTAGTCGATCCAGGAAGTCACAAGACTGTGAACAAGGATGGTTGAGGAGCGGGGTGTGAGAGAAGGACGGAGACGGTTAATATTTCAGAGATGGAAATAGGCAGCGTAACATTGTTGATGTGTGAAGTGAAGGAGAGAGTGGTGTCGAGGATGACACCAATACTCTTGACCAGAGGCGAGGGGGATAGCAGAGTGTTGTTAATGGGGACGAGAAGAGGTTCTGACTTTGAAATAGAGTTTTTGGTACAGACAAGGATGATTTCTGTTTTGCCACCGTTTAGTTGTAGGAAACTGTTAGAAAACCAGTGATTTAGCTCATTGAGACAGTCGGTGAGGATGGAGGGTGGGTGGGTGGAGTTTGGTTTTGTTGACAACTAGAGCTGTGTGTCATCAGCATAACAGTGGAAATGGACACCAAATTTGTGGAAGATGTGACCTAGAGGGAGGAGGTAAATGATGAAGAGGAGGGGTCTGAGGACAGAGCCTTGGGGGACACCCGTGGAGATGGGGAAAGACTGGGAACGGAAGGATTTAAGCTGAATGAATTGAGTGCGGTCAGAGAGATAGGAGTTGAACCAGTCTAAAGGCTCCGGCAAAGCTGAGCGTACTGCCTGTACGCCACTCTACGCGCGCATTCTGTGCGCACGCGTTCGCTGGCACAGCTCTGCTTTTTTTCTTTTTTTTTAAATGCTCGCGTTTTCGCTCCAGATTCTTGTTGTAATTTGAGCAGCTGCACGCAGAGGGGACAAACTAAGGTCGCTGATTGGTCACTTGCTGACACGCCCACTGAAATGATTGACAGCTCGGGTGAGAGAACAGCTCGGGTGAGAGAAAAGCATGAGCTGTCCGGCTTCAGCCCGCTGCGGTGTTTCTAACCTTTATATGTTAATAAAAAAGTTCTAAAAAAATAAAAATAAAAACAGGGAGCGCTTTTCCTGCAGCCCACAGCCCACCAGGAAATATTTAAAACCTCGCGCAGCCAGGTAGGACCTGAATTCATTCATTTCAGTTATGGAGTGAACGGAGGATGAAGCGATTACTTGACTTTTGGCAAAAAAACAAAAGAAAAGGCCCGATCAGCGTTAAAGAAGAGGAATTTAATTCATTTGTGTAACATAAAACAGTCCGGCACCGGGCAATTTATGGTGAGACAACGCGCATCGCGTACGCGGTCGTAAAAATTGAGCTTTGCGCGTTCGTGCCCTGCGGGGCTACGCTTTTGCCTCTGCGTACGTACGTCGTACAGAGGCGTACTGCTTGTACGCGCAGCTTTGCCGGAGCCTTAACAGGGTACCTGAGATGCCAATGGAGGTTAGTCTGTTGAGGAGGATAGAATGACAGATGGTGTCGAAGGCAGAACTTAGGTCAAGAAGAATGAGGATGGACAGAAGACCAGAGTCAGCAGCAAGAAGAAGGTCGTTAGTAATTTTTACTAGAGCTGTTTTGGTGCTATGGTGGGGGCGAAAACCAGATTGAAATTCTTCATAAATGTTGTTGTTGGACAGGTGAGAGTGAAGTTGACTAGCAACAAGTTTTTCAAGAATCTTGGAAACAAAGGGCAGATTGAAGGTCGGACGAAGATTATTGAAGTTGATAAAGTCAAGACCTGGTTTCTTGATGATGGGGGTGATGGCAGAAGATTTGAAGGGTGTGGGAACAATGCCAGAGGTTAGGGAGGAGTGGATGATGTTAGTGATGATAGGGAGTAGAGACGGGAGACAGGATTTAACAAGAACTGTGGGAAATGGATCAAGTTGACAGGATGAGGACTTAGACTTGCTGATATGTCAGCAATGTCGTCAGCAGAGGGGAGGGAGAAGACAGAGAAGGGGGGAGGGAGGGAGGGAGGGGGAGTTCAACATGGATGTTGAGGCAGTATTTGGTCTAAGGTTTTTATGAATTGAAAGAATCTTTTCAATGAAATAGGACATCAGCGAGTTGCAAAATAGTGCATTTAATCATCTACATTAGCTGAATGCATGCTAAAAGTACTTTAGCTATGTGCTGGTGAAGATTCTCAGTCGTCCAGGACATGATAAAATCAAAAAAAGGCGTTCAATACAAGATCAACTGGACTTTATTTGTTGCAGAAAACGTTTCGACTCCTATCCAGGAGGCTTTTTCAATTCAGAATGGCAGCTGTGAGACAGAGAAGTTTTATACAGGCTGACATGCCACGCACCAACATATGCAAATTGGAAGCTGAAATAACCCCACACATACCTGAGATAACATGCCCATTCTATTTAAATTGACAAAACGACACATCACAGCTTAACAGTAGGGGGTTTGTTAAGGTCACTGAAACAAACTGTAACTGTGTTTCCATCTATTTTCATTTCGAATTTTGAGCTAATTTTTGAAATCTCGCAAATATGTAAATACAAATTAATGCGAAGCAGAAGTGTTTCCATCAACTGGCTTGAATCGCATCTACCGGGCCACGCACAGCGTCATTACGTCAGACGTCAGCGTCATTACGTCAGACGTCAGCGTTACGCATGTCTACAGTAAACAGGAAGTAGCGGTTGAAAACAGAACCCGACCACACATCTCGTCAAAATGGAGAGAATATTTCAGGTACGTGTTGCTATCGGGCAAGTTGTATTTATTCTGTCATGCCAACTAGTTTTAGCGATGTTACATGTTGTCCGGAGCGGAAACAGCTGATCAGTCACATGACGTGAATGTTCGCTACGGCAGAACTGAGTCGGCAAATCTGTTTCCATCTGTCGTTTTGCGCATCAGCTCTGTTTCGACCCCCCAAAAACTACCTCAAGCGAGCGTATCAACTTTAGAGCGAATTAGAGGAAGTTAACTCGAATTTTGCCGTTTCCATTTAGCTTTTCTGATGCGATGCTTCAAAATGCGCATCTAGAAACCTTGATGGAAACACGGCTAGTGAGAGTTTGGAGTTATAACAGAACCACGCACCATCATATGTAAATTGCAAGCTGAGGTAACACATACATGTAAATTGACAGATCACACCTTAACAGTAGGGGGTTCCCTTGAGGTCTCTGACAGAAGAACAAAACTGTATGTAAATTGACATTCTGCCATTCTGAATTGAAAAAGCCTCCTGGATAGGAGTCGAAACGTTTTCTGCAACAAATAAAGTCCAGTTGATCTTGTATTGAAGGCCTTTTTTTACTTTAGCTATGATTAGCTAATTACGTAGCTGTTGGCTTGCTAATTTCAGATGTGCTTCTAAGTATGTACATTAGCTAAAAGCATGTTAGAAGCACTTTTAGCTATGATTGACTGGCTAGCTGTTGCTAGTTAGTCACAGACTGAAGTGTTTCTAAGCATACACATTAGCTAAAAGCATTTGTAGCTTTTATTGGATAGATAGCTGATGGCTAGAATAGAATATATCTTTATTGGCATTGTCATTGCACCGGGGCACAAAACAAAGGAATTGATTACGCACACCCATCCTTAAGATAGGGGCGAGTGCACGCAGCCGCAGCAGTAATTAAACCGCGCCGCCACAATCTTAGATATGAAAAAAAAGGAAGGTAACATGAGGGTAATCAGTGGTATTAGAAAAAAGATATATCACATTTTGTCTTACTGGACACCATATGAGACAGCAAAAAACTCTACCAGCAAGCAACAGTTAAGACAAATCACATTTGCATTTGAGATCGAAGCAGTGAGATTAAGTCCATGAGCTCTGTTCAGATTTAGCCACAGTTCTGCAGATGGGACCAGCCAGCCTTATCTGACTGAGAGCACACAGAAAGTTCTCCGGGGAGGGAGGGGGGTTGCGACAGTAGTTCCAGTCTTCAGTTGCTCAGACTCCGGAGAAATTTTGTAGTCAGCCTGTCCAAGGCTGCTTGGGAAGTCTGATTAGATATAGCATGATTTATCTTCAGGTCAGGCTCACAGTGTACTTTCCTGTAGCCTTGAGTCCAGATGGGCATCCAAAATCCAATACACTCCAAATTATGGGAAGCTTTCACCGACCCGAGCTATGAGTCCTCCTCCCCCAGATGTGACCCTCCTGGCCGCGTACGAGTTCCAAACCTTACCGGTGGTCTGCAGTCCTCAGTGGCCGCCTCCACTTTGCGGTTCAGCTCATAAAGCAGCTGATTCATGGAGGTCACAGCTCGGATCACAGTCTCGTTTTGAGAAGGGAGCTTCGTCAGCGCATTGATCGCCGCGGAAGTCTTCCTGATTTTCCAGTAGCAGAGAACTCCACACAAGCCAAAGAACAGAGCACCTGCTATCATAAATCCAATTATGAATAAATCTTCCACATCTTCGACCGATAGCACAGATAGGCATAACATCTTCCACTCCCCCCAGGAATCCATGATATATCCAGCTGGATGCGTCTGCGATGGGCAAGCCAGTTCCCCAGGACCTGATCGTTTTGTAGAATTTTTTTATCAATAGAGTCGATAGCCCACGAAACCAGATCCATCTTCAATTTGCATTCGAGCGAGCACTGAAAAACTGCAGACAAAGACAAAGTAGCCAAGCAGGGAGAGGAAAGTTGAGGAGGGAGAAACACAAGCTGCTGCTCCGATCAGTGCGAGGGCGGAAAAACTAGCTAATTATATGTAAACGTGTCTCTATTGGCTTCTATCAACATTAGCTAAAAGCATGTCATAAGCATTTTTAGCTACAATTAACTGGCTAACAACTATTACTAAAACATCTTGTGAGTCATTGGACACATTTTAATGAAGGTTGCAGAAAGTAATTATTGGATGTACAACTTAATTCAAGATGGCTGCCACAGCTAAATAAATAAAAATATATATACAGTAAATATTACCATAAATCGGTTGATTATACAGAAATTGAGCTAAAATTTGGAGCATTAGTAGTTGAGAGTGATCCCTACCATATACTTTGATTGCCAACAGCTTGTACAAAACACAGTTTTAAAATTCTGCCATTGACTTTTTGAAGTCAACTTTCTCTCTGTTATCAACATATATCATAAACCACTGGGTGAATTTTTTATTATTGGGATTTTTTCTTCTTCTGGACATATATCTTTGACTTTTAGAGCCAACCCAAAGCTCACCTTAACAAACAAAAGTCATATTTTAGTCAATTTTAAATATATTGAGGTAAAACTTGGCATGGTAGTAGCTGAGTCATTCACAACACATTCTGAGTGCAACGTCTCATAATGAGATTAATGATGAGACGTTTTTTCCAAGTGTTGCCATAAAGAAAAACTGATAAAAGAAAACAATTTTATTGTAGAAATCAGTTTATTAGTAATAACATATTTCAGCTCCTGATTGAGATAACTGATGTTTTTTTGCTGCAGGAATCCAACGGGAGCAGAAAATCTTAAAGAAGAAAATTAATTTTGGACTCATTTTTATTAGTTTATCTCTGTTAAAGCAGCTTTTTGAGTTTTGCACCAACCTGTAGCCACTCGTTCTTGAACGGCTGCTTGGTCTGCTGCCCAGTCCAGCCCGACCTGCCTGTCAACAACCGCACGTTCTCAGCCACCCAGCCCCGATCGGCGAAGGACGAGGCGCTGATCTGAGCGTCCGAGATCTGACCCGACACCATCCCCAACATCACCGAACACGGGTAGTCTGCACAGAGGGACAAGAGGAAACAAGGGTTGAATTTAATTTTAAGAACTTTCCAGATCTCTGATTTAGTCAGCTGCTTTTGATGATTCCCTCTGGGTGCTGCTGCAGTTGTTAAATTAAAAATAAAAACACCAGAGTAATCCAGAATTTCTAAGATCAGTGCATTTAAACGGTGAACGCAGCTGTGAAATTTCAGGATTTTGATGATGATCACGCAGTAACAAGCCCTCGTCGCCGAGAGATTTGAAAAGTGCATGTTTGTAGTTGTGGAGATGAGTGTTTTTTTGGCACTGAACAGGAAATGCAGGTAAACCTTAATGTTTCTGGTGTGAGATGTTCAGTTTGATATGGTTCCACTGCGGAGAGGAACAAAGAGAGATTTTTTTAGGCTTGCCCGAGGCAGTGAGTGGAGGGAGCAATTTTATCCACCAACAAGCACAGTGGCAGAGCCAGGGGGTGGCCAATGGTGGCCTTGGTCACAAAAGATTAATCCTTTGCCAGCCCAACCATTTGAGAAAACAACAGTAGTTCCTCGTTTATCGCAGGGGATCCGTACCCTGAAGTCCCATGATGAGTTAGAAATCACAAAGTAGGAATAGTAGTACAAGTAGTAAGTAGTAGTTTATTTTATTATGTGTGTATATATACAGTATATATATGTATATATGTATATATATGTGTATATATGTGTATATATGTATATATATATGTATATATATATATATATATATATATTATAATATTATATATATATTATATATATTATATTATATATATATATATTATATATATATATATATATACAGGTAACCCCCGATTTACGAACGAGTTTGGGACCTAAGAACGGTTCGCAGGTCGATCTGTTCGCAGGTCAGACCTTCCGTACCCTCGTCACTCGGGGATGTCCTGTATTTTTTTTTTTTTTTTTGTGGTACCAAGTACTGTACAGTACGTACTTCGCCTATCCTAACACACCTAACACAGTGTAATTAATTAATACAGTACAGTAATAAAAATATAAATTAAATAAAAATATAATTTCTTACTTGGAGGTGGTCAAAGCCGCTGCTGCGTCCCGTGTTAGCTCCCTTGTTAGCTTCTGGAGCTAGCCAGGCCGGAGGTGTTCTCGCGGCGGCCTGGCACCATCGGCGATAAATCTGCAGCTGCCTGGGACATCCACAAAGTTCACAGAGACGTTTCCAGCTCGTAATTAATCCAATATGAAGCCATCCTGGTCACCAGTCTTCCAAACCTGGCTGCCTGCAGCCGTAACTATGACCTAAGATGGCGTCCGGTGTTAGCTTCTGGAGCTAGCCAGGCCAGAGCCTGGCCGGAGGTGTTCCCGCGGCGGCCTGGCACGATCTGCGATAAATCCGCTGCTGCCTTAGACATCCACAAAGTTCACAGAGACGTTTCCAGCTCGTAATTAATCCATATGAAGCCATCCTGGTCACCAGTCTTCGGGCCGGCTCCCGGCAGCTAGCCTAAAATGGCGTCCGGTGTTCTACATGAATTTGTGACCGGAGACCCCAGTGACTGAACCTAAAACGCCGTCCGGTGTTCTACATTAATTTGTGACCGTGTAAACTGAAGACCTACTTCCTGTTGCCCAAGATTGCTCAAAAATGATCAGAAATGATCTTTTTTATCATAATTATTATTTATAAAGCCTTTAAAACAACCATAGCTGCAACAAAGTGATGTACACATGAAATTAAGAACATTTAAACACAAAAAAAAAAAAAAAAATTATTTATTATTTTTTTTAATACAGTAATTTCATATTTTTATTAAATATGATATGTTCGTAGGTCCCGTGGTTCGCAGGTCGATGGGGTCGTAGGTCGGGGGTCACCTGTATATATATATATATATATATATATATATATATATATATATATATATATATATATATATATATATATATATATATATA
>JBBPBX010012835.1:34773-53391 GCA_038048925.1 Garcialebias charrua | reverse complement strand
ATTTTCATGGCTTCAAAGCTGATTTTATTCACATTTAGTGTAAAACATCTACAGTTAACTGCTGCTCTCTTTGCCATAATCCATGAAAAAGTTCCTTTCTTTCTGCCTTAATCTTTCTTCTTTCTCCAGTTTTGGTCGAAAACGCCTAAAATGAAACACTCGTATTTAACTTGAAATTATTTAAATAAATATGTACATAGCCATCAGTCAGTCAGGAAGGAAGGAAGGAAGGAAGGTTTACGAAACACAAGTTTATGAAATGCTCTGGTGTTACGGAAACAAAGAAGTCGGCATGAAAATTTAAACGTTTACAACAAGCAGAAATAAATTCATTTAAACTCTTAATCTTTTTAACTTATAGTGGAGGAAATTTAAAAGAAGTTTTTTGAATTAAAAAATAAATAAAAATTGGGGGCTGGATTTACCGATTTACAATAAATTAAATATTCCATATTACAAGCATCTTCCCATTTTCCATTCTTTATCAGCTGCGGTTATTTTCAAACTTTACAAATACACTTATTTACTGTAGAAGCCCCCGTACAAACTGATAGAACATTCTTCTTAGTTTTCACTTAAAATACAAATATTCCTACAATGTACAGCATCTCAATAACCCAAAATGGTAAAGATGAGAACTATATATATCAGAACAAGGGGGGCATACAAGGAGAAAAAAGTAAATAAAGATGGGGAAAGAGAACAAAAGGAAAACAGTGTTACAACATTCACGAGTTGGGAGGAAAAGTCACAACAGAAAAGTTATAAAACTCTGGCTCTGGTTACATAATTTGTTCCAAATTCAGTAAAATTGATCTCTTTGGATATTCAGGATAGGTTTCCATCTTGAATATTTCTAAAGGAATTATCCAACCACCCTGCCACTGAAGGGGTTGGGTTGAGCCATTTTTCTTGCTTTTTCTAAGGTAATTTAACATTTAGCTGTTTTGCCAATTTTAGCACCTGTTCATTTTGTGTGTTTTATTTTACTTACTGTAGTAGCCTACCCCTTTTAGTTTCAGCCTCCTTTTTGACATTTTGGCTCTTGTTTATATCATTTTGGCTGCTCTTTTACTAAATGGTAAATGGAGCTTATTTATATAGCGCCTTCCAGCCCCCTCTGAGGGGCCCCAAAGCGCTTTACAATATGAGCCATCTACCCATTCATACACACATTCATACACCGGTAGTGGTAGCCTGCCTTGTAGGACGCTATCCAGACCTACCGGGAGCAACTTGGGGTTAAGTGTCTTGCCCAGGGACACAACGACACATGGTGGGCGGATGCGGGACTCGAACCTCCGACCTTCCGATTGGGGGTCGACTGCCATTACCACTGTGCCACGGCCGCCCCGTTAATTTTACTAATTTTAGATTTAGCATATTTGCAATTTGTTGCTAAATTTCCACTTTTAGCTAATGTTTAGCAAATTGGATTTTTTAGCTACAGCTCTGGTAATTTGATCTTTTAGCTATTTTTGTTCTAATGTTAGCATTTGGCTACTATTTGGCCAACTTTAGCAGTCTAGCTTTGTGTTGTTAATTTTGTTTCAGCATCTGTTCTGGTCATTGCAGCTCTTGTTTGTATCTTTTTAGCTTCTGTTCTGCTCATTTTAGTTTTAGTATATTTACTATTTTTTTACCTTTAGATTTTTTTTAGCAACTGTTAGCTAATCTGAAGTTTTAGCTACTGCTTTTCAAAATTTTACTTTAAGCTACAGTTTGGTAACTATCTTTTAGCTATTTTATTCTACTGTAATTCTAGCAGCCTTTTTTGTTGCTAAATCTAGCTACTATATTGTTCATTTTAGTTTTATCATTGCTTTTGATCATTTCAGCTTTAGCATTTTAACTACAGTATTCTTTGCATAATTTTCCACTGCTAAACAGTCATTTACTTTTTGTTTTAGGTGTAATAACTCAGTTTTAGCTGCTTCGGCCACCTTCAGCTGTCATTCAGCATTTTCTTGATTTTGTTGACAAAAAATAGTTTATTTATTTATTTTTATATAAAGAATATATTTTCTTGGACAAAATGACTTTTAAAGGTTGTTTTCAGTTTAAATCAAACTTCAGACTGAAACTGATCGAGTTCAGTTTGTCTTTTTTTTTAACAGCTCATCCAAACCTTCCTTAACGTTCTCCACAAAGACACCAAATAATGACCTTGTTGTTTTATGATCCCATTGGTATTTCACCTCCAACATTTGCATACTCAGCCTGAGAGGAATGTAAGGCAGAAACTTTGTGCGTCTGTTGAAATTGGGTCACGCCTTCAACAGGTTCTGTAATTACAACTATCTAAAGCAGGAAATGACAACATTTCACACCCGTACATTCCTGTTCCAGCGTGAGGCCTGTTTCAACCTTCTTATTTCCACAAAACAGTTTAACCGGTTTGTGTTCTCACCTGGAAATAAATCCTGACCTCAGCCGTTTCTCACTTCTGCAGGTGTTTACGTTTTTTTTAATTTAACAGGTAGTTTTACTGAGTCACAGGACTCATTTTCAAGAGACCTGTTTGGGAGCAGATGGTGGGGGTTAGGGGCCTTGCTCAAGGGCCTAGACTGGTGCAAATGAGGGTGGAGGCAGGTGTGGGTGCTTCACCTTTTCCACCCACATTTTATATGTTGTCTGTCCAGGGAGTCGAGCCGGCGACCTACCAATCACTGGCCCACCTTCTCTTCTGCACCACTACTCCCACTAAAAGTTACTAAAAGGTTGAACATTTAAAACTGTGTCAAAGTCTTAGCTGGATTTGGCTCCAAATAATAAAAACATCCTTTGAATCTGTGACTGAGGTCTTAACAGCTCTCTGGACTTTCTCCATTGATTTTCACAGTTTTAATTTATTTATTTTATTTAATCTTTTGCTGCTTATTCTATTTTTTATTTTGATCACTGACCTGCATCTGACCTGTTTTGTTTTGAGTTTTAAAAAAATCTGAATTAAAGGATGAAACACAAATGGACATCAGGAAAAAAAGTTTACTGTGAGAACGCTGAGCGCTGAATGACTTTGCAATGTGCTGAAAACGTGAAACTGGGTCATTGGAGCTAAAAGAAGCTGCACATTAACTATGAAGCTAAAGGAAGTAAACTGTTACCTAAATATGAGAGCAAAATGTAGCATACCTGTAGCTAAAACTAAACGTAGCAAAGGCTAGCTAAATGCTAGAACAATTGTAGTTAGAAGCTAAAATTATTAAAAAGCTGGCTGTTAAAACAGAAACACAAGCTAAAAACAGCAAAATTAAAAGCATCAAAATGCTAGCTGAAAGTACCAAATCTCTTGCTAAAAACTAAAAGCATGGGAAATGCTTAAAGAAAAATTGTTTCTAAGATTAATTTTAAAAAAAATTGCTAAACAAAAAAACAAAAAAAACAGGAATACAAGTTATAAACAGCAAAATGTTGAAGCTAAAAGCATTAAAAGTCTAACCAAAAGTAGCAAAAAACTAGCCAAAATTTAAATGATCTTTTGCTGAAGTGGCAAGAGCTGTTAAAAGCTTAACGTAAGACAAATGCTAGCCAAAGGCTAAAGGTATCAAAGGGTTAGCTAGAAGCCAAAGGCTAGCTAAAAACAGAAGTGTGGTAACCAAAACGTGAATACAAGCAGCAAAATGTTAAAGCGAAATGTAAGAAAAAGATTTGATAAAAGTTTCAAAAACAGCTGAAAGCTAAAAATATCAAAATGCTAACTAGAAGCAAAAAATAGCAATAAGCTATGTTGCAAAAGGCTATGTAAAATATAAAGGTAGCTAAAGATGAAGTAAAAGCTAAAAGTAGCAATAAGCTAGCTAGAAGCTAAAAGTAGCAAAAGGCTAAGTAAAAGCCAAAAGTACAAAGTAGTAAAAGGCTGGGTAAGAGCTAACCATAAGCTAGCTAGAAGTTCCCTGATGCATGCTCAATAATCCAGGTAGAAAATTCTAAAAAAGCTAAGTCTGGTCCTCTGGACATTCAAAAAATCAAAAACAAAACAAAGCAAAAAAATTGTAGAAACATTTCGTCTTTCGTCCGAAAGACTTCCTCAGTCTGAGGTGCTGTGTTCAGCTCAGTCTTATAAATAGCACCCTCTCACAGTGTTACACAACCAGTTGGCTGATGACAGCCGAAACCAGCTGCTCACATGATCAAGGAGGACCATCAGCCTAACGATGGATCGTTAGCACCCTGATGGTTGTTTGCTATTCACAGAGGGCTGAGTGATACTAGCAATAACAGCATTGTAAGAGGGGGACAGTTGAACCCGGAGGCCTCCACCTCTGTTTAATGATGGGACTTAAGGCTGGGGCAAAGCTCCGCGCTCGAGCGAGCGCGGCGCCCCGTTGTGTGAGCGGCGTGCGTGCGCCGCTGCACAAGCCCTTTGAACGTTTGCGCGAACGCGCCAAGCTCTTTTTTTACGACCGCGCACGCTTGCGCGGTGTCTCACAATAAACTGCCCTGGTGGCGGACTGTTTTGTATGACACACAAATGAATTAAATTCCTCTTCTTTATCGCTGATCGGGCCTTTTCTTTTGTTTTTTTGCCAAAAGTCAAGTGATCGCTTGAAGCGGTCACCATTCACTTCCTCCTCCGATGAGGAGGAATGAATGAACTTGTCACGAGTGAACTAAACTCATGTCCAACGTGGATGCGCAGGTTCTAAACATTTCCTGGTGTGCTTGTCTGCTGTGTGGGTTGAAGGACCAGCGCTCCCTGTTTTAATTTTAATTTTTAGGACTTTTTTATTAACATATAAACACAGAACAAAGCTGCACAGCCCTCTGCCTTTTCTTCTCAGACCCGACCTGTCAATCAAATCAGTAGGCTGTCAGCAAATGACCAATCAGCGACCTCAATTTGTCCCGTAGCTAAACGCTCCGCCCTGCTTCTGCTCAAATGACATCAAGTATTTGGAGCGAAAACGTTGGAGCCACACGCTGCTTCACGCTGAGCTCTGCTGCGAACCCCCCACGCACAGCACACGCGCGTGGCGCGGCGCTCGCTCGAGCGCGGAGCTTTGCCCTAGCCTTTAGAAACAAATTTAAGAGAAAAATGTTTATCAAAGAATAGAGAGCTCCATGAATTTCAACTTAAACTGTTTATAAAGCTAAATATTTTGAAAAGTATAAATGTTACAATAGCCTAAGTGAAAGTCACATCACCCATCTCCTGAATGAGCCGATCACTTTGGTACTTGAACAGCTAAAATAGCAGAACGTTTGTAGAAATTGTTAGATTGCAAATACAGTATACAAAAAATAAAAGTGGAAACATTATTGTTTATTTCACCACTTTGTCACAGACAGCTTGACATAAAACACAATTTTACCTTTTTTAAAACTTTAATTTACAAAAAAAAAGGGCACAACACAATTACAGGAATAAACTTTTTTTGGTGACATTTACACAAACAGCTGTTAGTTTAAAATGTTGACGTTGTAGCGTTGCATTCTTTAAAAAAAACTCTTAAAAACAGAACGCCCAAGAGGCGAAACATCCTTCAGCTGATCGTTTGTTGAATCCTGATAAGAAATCAAATGAAGCAGGAAGTGGTCGGAGCAGCTGTCGTGACTTTCAATGATTTTCCTCTTATCTGGAAATTATGGTTTTAGTTTTATCTTCCTGTCTCGCTAAAACAAAGCCTGATTAAAAACGCTTTGTTTTCTTCAGATAATGAGATGATTAAAGGAAAAAACTCAAGTAGTTCTTGTGTTTCACTTTGCTCGGACGGAAGAGTAACAAGATGATGAACGACGCACAGCTTTCAGCTTCAATCAACACGAATGTCCTGATCTCTGAGGAAAAATTTAACATTTTTAATGGCGATTGTGTAATAATTTAGAGAGCATAAGAAAAACTTCCAGGCTGAAATTTTTTTCTTCTTCAAAATCATAACTTCGATAATACTGTAATTGTATTATGACAAAATGAACTCCATTATCTCAAAATAATGCCATAATACGTATGTCCTCTTTCAGCTTCCATAGATTCAATTCAGGTTGGCTGTACAGAGGTCATTCTTAACCCTCATGCTGACCTTAAGTGAAAATCCATTCAACCTTTATTTATACATATCTGCAATAGTTTGCCATCAGCAATAAAAACATTGACTGATCTTAGAGTTTTTAATTCCCGGGTGAAAAAATGGTTGATACAAAACCAAATCTGTGAACACTGAACCCCATGGGGACAGAGGAGCAGCTGTGTGTGTGAGGGAACTGTTTAATCCATTTAAACTTAATTAAATTTAAATTTTATTTTAGATGTTTTTATATAGGAAACTGTTTAATCTTAATTAAATTTTAATTTTGTTTTGGCTGTTTTTATATAAAAGTCCAACCAAGGACTGGGTTTGCAAATTAGCCTGTGGCTAGAAAACCCATGTACAGTACAAGACAACGGTTGCTTCGTTTGTAACATGTAACATTGTTTATTGTGCTGTCCTTGTTCAAATAAATTTGAATGAATGAATACAGGTTGGTCCCATTGAGCCAAGGGGACTCATTTACAAGAGAGACCTGAATTTAACAAAGTGATGACAACAGTGAACAGCAAAGACAACAATAGACAATCATAAATGATGCGTACAAATGTATTTTTTTTAACAAGTGAAAATAAAATGATAATTAAAGGGATAATTAAAATGATCCATGAGATCTCCTTAAAAGTGAGGTCTCGAGTCATTTTGACCTAAAGGCAGCGGGAGAGAGAAAACGGTTAGGGTTATCAATTTATTTACAAATTAGCACAAAAAAAAACTGTCATAAAATAGATTTTTGAGAAGTGAATAATTAAGTTAATTTTCTTTATACAGTCTGTACAAAACAGCTTGGGCGGAGCAACAATGGCCCTCATGCACGAACATGTTTGTATTTTTATCCTAAATTTCTCCTACTTTTGTTTGTACGAAGCGTTCGTACGAACATGCCACGTCAGATTCAACAAACTCTTCTATCCTCAGGAAAAGTGTGTAAATGGCTGCGCAAATATGATGAATCCCACCTGTTCTATCAACCTGCGCGTGCACGCGGAGAGGTTATTTACATAATTCCCACCCCTCAAAACACCATATAAGGCTACGTTTCCTGCCTCAGAGGCAAAACGTGTTCGTTCATAAAATGACAGCGAAAAGTAAAAAGAAGAACTCTACCGGTGCGGAGATTGAAGTTCTGCTCTCTGAGGTCAAGAAAAGAAAATCTGTCCTTATTAGCAGCGTCACTCATGGGAGTAAATGACCAACTAAAGCCAAAGAATGTTTGTTTATAAGAAATGTGGACCTTAAAATATACACGCGACCTGGTGGCCAACTGGGTAAAGCATCGCACTGCTTATCGAGAACTCGTGGGTTCGAGTCCCACGAGGTATGACTAATTTTTTTTTCCTTCTTTCTTTAGATTATTTATTCATTCCAGATTAAAAAGACTTTATGCTTCATTTCTTGTTGTATTGTAAATAGTTTTCTTGTGTTTTTTAAATCTGGAATGAATTAAAAGGAGAAAAAAAAACGTTGTCCCATGTGGGACTCGAACCCATAAGGTTCGGCACTGCGACGCAACGCTTTACCGATTGAGCTATCTGACAGCTATGACAGCAACAGGAGGAGGTCAACCTAAAGTCTGCGTTACCGAAGTCTGCGTTACCGAGACAAATTAAACTTAAAGTAATTCATAATTTAAGTTGGTTTCAGTTTGAGATCTTCATATTGATATTGTAGTGTTAGAAAACGGCATTGATAACAAATTGATTTTAATTTAAATACTTTAATCCGTTAGTCATTATTACATTTAAAATTATAATTCGACTTCAAACAGAACCTATTGTCAAGAACAATTGTGGTGCGTGACTTTTTTAAACTCTAAATATTTTCTAAATAACGAAATATGAAGTTATTAGTGGAGAAATTCCGTCTGGATGACAGCAGACTGACGCTCCTAAAATATACGACAGGTCCGGACCACTCGTAAATTTTGTTCGTATCTGAAAAAAATCGTAGGATACGAAAACATTGTTGAATGCCGCAAATGATCCTAAATCACTCGTACGCACAGTTTAAGAACAAATCTGTGCGTACGAACGGTTCGTGCATGAGGGCCAATGTTTCTCCACAGTCATCTGTAAAACAGGCTGTGGTTCTGTCGCGTTTAGCCCGCCTGTTTATTATTCATATATCATAACTTATGAAAACTACTTATAGATGTAATTTAAAATGTTCACTTGTTAGAAAGAAAATGTACATATTTTTACATGTCAATGTTCAAGGTGAGGCGGAGGAGGATGACTCGCTGTGGCGACGCCTGAAGAGGGAAAAGCTGAAAGAAGAAGAAAGGATCACCAGCGTATTTCTACGTTTCAGAGTTTATGAAAACCAGATGGGTTCTCACTTAAATAAACTGGCCCAGATGACACAATTTAACCTTTTTTGTTGTTATCTACAGTATTTTCTGGTGTATAGGTCGCACCTGTGTATAGGTCGCATTGTCCAATTATCACCAATAGATTGGAAAAATCCCTAGATAGGTCGCACTGGTGTATAGGTCGCACCTACGTTTAGCTCTGCTGCAAATGTCTGCCACAGGAGCGCACAGCAAGGCTTTTAAGAAGATTAACACTTAAAAACAATTATTTGTTTGATAAAAATTATAGCAAATATATGTCTGAGCTGAACTTTTCCTTAATAAATGAACGTAATTGTGAAATGAGCTGGATTTAAAAATTTGTTTCACCGAAAGTGATAACAAGCCA
This sequence comes from Garcialebias charrua, assembly GCA_038048925.1. Taxonomy (NCBI): domain Eukaryota; kingdom Metazoa; phylum Chordata; class Actinopteri; order Cyprinodontiformes; family Rivulidae; genus Garcialebias; species Garcialebias charrua. The sequence continues at coordinate 44,663 of JBBPBX010012835.1, read as the reverse complement.
TATATAGGTCGCACCGGTGTATAGGTCGCAGGCCTTGAAAAAAAAAACATAAAAAGGTGCGACCTATACACCGGAAAATACGGTACCTAGATGATTGAGCTCACAAACCTTTTTTCAGATGGGTAAAGCTTTCCCCAGATTTTCCTGCACGCAGTGGTGGGATGTAACTAAGTACAAATACTTTGTTACTGTACTTAAGTACATTTTTCCTGTACTGTATCTGTACTTTACGTAAGTAGAATTAAATGTGGGTACTTTTACTCCACTATATTTTACATGAACTATCTGTACTTTCTACTACACTACATTTATATAATGCGTTACAATTTACATTCACGTTGCAGTTTTTTGATTTGTCATTAATTTGAAAGTAACCAATAGTGAGAGAGGAGTTGGTCCATTGAATCACTGCAAAGTGGACAGGTAACATTAGACCTGCCTTCAACAAGAACTGGACCAATGACATATATTCTAGTACATGCGTCATTGAGCTGGGAGCACCCACAGCAACGCTAACACACCCAAAATGGATTCCACCACAAAGATTCAGCCAGAAGATACCACCACCCATGGCCTTATTGAAAGACTATTGAAATATTATTGAAAGACTATCAAAAGACTATTCAGTACAGCAGGACAGATTCTCTCTCCCAAAAGAGTTAGACTGGACTCAAAAAACTTTGAAAACCAACTTCTTCTGAACTTGAACAATAAATTCTTGCTGCAATATTAAAATGTGTCAGTTCATGATGTTAGGAGACAAGAGATGTCTCATAATGGCTCAACACTCGGGTCCAAGTTTTGAAAATGGTGTCAGGAAGTTAAATATTGTTCAGTATTACATAAGAGTTGATGACAAACTGGAGTTGAAATGATCAGAGCCTGAAATGATCAGAGCCTGTTCCTTTGTTAGGTCTAATGCTCCTTTTTTTTTTTTCAAGCAGACAACTTTTACTTAATGATTTTACTGCAGTTAAAATAACACATTTGTTTTACTTTGTGTTAAATAAAACCTTTCAAATTTATAATCGTTCCTTATTATTCTTATTTTGCTTAATGACATTTAACTCTGCATGTCATCCCTGAAATTCTGATGCGCAGAATCACAAGTCCAAGTGTGAACTGTGTCACACAGTAAACACAATAAAAACATGTATTATCCGCAGCATTGTTCATTAAAACGACTCAAGGCACACTTAATGATGTAGACCATTGCATTAGGTAATACATTCAGCAAATACTTTTACTTTAATACTTTAAGTATTTTTAAAAGCAAGTACTTATTTACTTTTACTTAAGTAAAATATTAATATGGTATTTCTACTTTTACTAGAGTACATTTTTGTCTGTTAATTTGTACTTTTACTTAAGTACAGTGTTTGAGTACTTTCTCCACCACTGCCTGCACGTCATTTTATTTTATAGATATACTTTTTATACCTTTATACAGGTGGTCCCCGACTTACGAGCACATCGACATATGAGGTTCCGAACTTACGAGCTGACTAACGAACAGTAAAGTTGTACAGAGCATACAGAAAATACAGCACTGGTATGTGTTTTTAGATGAAAGTGTGTTAGCTAACCGTTTGTAAACAAGTTTCTGAGCATGTTTATGAACTAGTATGTACGTTTGTGTTGAAAAACGAGTGTTCGTAGTAGCGCTAGCATGAATTTTCCGACTTACGACCGAAAATCCGGACTTAACACGTGTTTCGACATATGAATTTTCCTCTTACGAGTTAGTCGTAGTAACGGAACTCGCTCGTAAGTCGGGGACCACCTGTACTACTATGCAAAAACTCAGGACAGTACAGTATTACACTTTTATTATTTCATTTTATGCTTATGTTTATTAAATGTCTTAGTGTTTTAGTGTTGGTGTAACTTTTTATACTACTACTAGGCAAAAACTCAGGACAGTATTACACTTTTATTGTTTCATTTTATGCTTATGTTTATTAAATGTTTTAGTGTTTTACTGTTGCACCAAAGGGACTGAGAGAAATGCAATTTCAATCCTGTGTGTGTCCTGTACATATTGCAGTTTTGACAATAAAGTTGACTTTGACTTTAGACGTCTGTGCTGTGGTCCAGCAGGGATGCTGATGAGCGCTGCAGTACCGCCCTCCACCGGCAGGGGGCAGAAAAGGGACGATGCGCTGTTTTGTTATTTTAATTTTATTCGATTGGCCGAATTAAAACGGGGCCGTCCTCTGACGTAGAACGCCCGTTAAGCCCTTTTCTCCTTTTTTTTTTTTTAATCCCACGTTGAAAGCCGCCGCCGCTCTGACTCGCGCCTTCAGACTCACCGCGGATCGTGGCTGAACGCGGCCGCAGCATCGGACCTCTTTCCGGGCACCGAGGCGGACTCGAACGCGGAACAGCTTCTTCGCCTCCTCCACCGGAAGAAGGAGGAAGATGTCGGGCGTGAAGAAGAGAAACTCGGGCTCCTCGGCGGGCAGGGAGGACGACGGGCAGGTGACGGAGAGGATGCTGTCCGCGGGCTCCAGCCCGGCCGGGACACCGGGCAGCTACGAAGCCAAGAGCCCCACCGCGCTGCTCCCCGCGGCGGGCAGCGGCGAAGCGGTCACCCTGAAGAGGACCATCACCCTGGTGAACGGCGTCGCCATCATCGTGGGCACCATCATCGGCTCCGGCATCTTCGTCACGCCGACCGGCGTGGTGAAGGAGACGGGCTCCGTGGGTCTGTCCCTCATCGTGTGGGCTGTGTGCGGGGTCTTCTCCACGGTGGGGGCCCTGTGCTATGCGGAGCTGGGGACCACCATCACCAAGTCCGGGGGGGACTACGCCTACATCCTGGAGGTGTACGGCTCGCTGCCCGCCTTCCTCAAGCTGTGGATCGAGCTGCTCATCATCCGCCCCTCCTCGCAGTACATCGTCGCCTACGTGTTCGCCACCTACCTCCTGAAGCCGCTGTTCCCGGAGTGCCCGGTACCGGAGACCGGGGCCAAGCTGCTGGCCTGCCTCTGCGTCCGTGAGTACCCGAGCCGAGCCGGGGCAGGTGCACGTGGCGTGCGCACTTTACTATACGGATTCACGCGTCGCGAGTACAACTTGTTCTTGCGCGCGCAGGATGGTGAAAGGTGCCGCGTGATTACATCAGCTCATTGTCCATGTCATTTATTCAAGTTTTAAACTTTATCATCAACACCGTCAAATTTATTTATTTTTTAATTATTGTTATTATGTTACAGAAAAATGGTCTGGAACTCATAAAAAATTATAATAAATATAAAATTTAAATAGACTATATTTTGTTTTTAATTTATTTATTGTTATGTTACAGAAAAATAGTCTGGAACTCATAAAAAATATAAAATTGAAATAGACTATAAATTATTATATTTTATTTCATTTTTTATTTGTGGGTCATGAAACATCAACCAGGGTCTACAAATAATAATAATAATAATAAACTTTATTTGTATAGCACCTTCAATGCCTTGCATTGGCCAAGGTGCTTAACAGGATAAAAGATGAAAACTGGTACAATAAATCAGTGAAAATAAAAACAGCAGCGGCAATAAAAGGAGGCAGTGGAAATACAAATTCTAAATACTAAAATACCAAAAGTAAGAAAAGTTACACACTGAAAACTTTTTTAAACAAGTGGGTCTTCAGTCTGGTTTTGAACAGTCAGATCAGAGACTCTGTTGTTATAATTATTACAAATAAATATATAAATTTACCTCAAATAGTTTTATTGCTGCACAGACTGTTTGTGTTTTTGCTAGAATTCTTAGTAAATAAATTGTACTTAAATTAATATTTTGTAGGTTGGAAGCAAACAGAGTGAACAGCTGTTTAAAATGTTGCCTTTTAAAACAATAGAATAATTTTTATTTGTTCTGTTCTACAAGTGCATCTCAGAAAAATAAAAACAATGTTCAATATGTTCTGTCAATCGTTTCAGAAAGTGAAACTCTGGTATTTTATAAATTCATGCACAGTGAAATATTTCAGGACTTAATTTAATTTATTTATTTTTGATGATAAAAACAATTCGGTATCTCAGAAAAAACAGCATATTGTGCAGATGTTCAATATTATAAACTCCTGGAATCACATCAGTCCTGGACATGAGCTACAAATGTCCTGTTTCTTCAGTCCAGCTACTCCTGAACCAGAGACATCAGAAGTGTCTTATCTGTCCTTCACACAGCTTCAGTGTCCTTCACACAGCTCTCACACATCTGGACACGAAGGACTCCTATGTTAGAATGTTGTTCATCGACTTCAGCTCGGCATTTAACACCATCATCCCCCAACAGCTCATCCTTAAACTGGACAGTCTGGGGCTGAACACCTCAATGTGTAACTGGCTGCTAGACTTCCTGACCGGGAGACCACAGACAGTACGGATCGGGAGTAACACATCTAGCACCATCACATTGAACACAGGGGCCCCACAAGGATGTGTGCTGAGCCCCCTTCTATTCACCCTGCTAACACACGACTGCACACCATCATACAGCTCCAACCACTTCATCAAGTTTGCGGAAGCTCGGCATTCAACACCATCATCCCCCAACAGCTCATCCATAAACTGGACAGTCTGGGGCTGAACACCTCAATGTGTAACTGGCTGCTAGACTTCCTGACCGGGAGACCACAGACAGTACGGATCGGGAGTAACACATCTAGCACCATCACATTGAACACAGGGGCCCCACAAGGATGTGTGCTGAGCCCCCTTCTATTCACCCTGCTAACACACGACTGCACACCATCGTACAGCTCCAACCACTTCATCAAGTTTGCGGACGACACAACAGTGGTAGGTCTCATCAGCAACAACGATGAGACGGACTACAGGAACGAGGTGAGCCGCCTGGCCTTGTGGTGCGGACACAACAATCTCACTCTCAACGTGGAGAAGACAAAGGAGATTGTTGTGGACTTCAGGAAGAGGGATGCCCAACATCCCCCTCTGACCATCAACAGCACCGCAGTGGAGAGAGTAGACAGCACCAAGTTCCTGGGAGTGCACGTCTCAAAGGACCTGTCCTGGAGCAGGAACACTGCAGCACTGGCAAAGAAGGCTCACCAGCGTCTCTACTTTCTCCGCAAGCTGAAAAGGGCTGGAGCTTCAACCCCCATCATGAGCACCTTCTACAGAGGTGCCATAGAAAGTGTCCTGACCAGCTGCATCACTGTGTGGTTTGGTGCATGTACTGCATCATGCCGCAAGAGCCTCCAGCGCATTGTGAGAGCAGCTGAGAAGATCGTGGGCACCTCCTTGCCCTCACTGCAGGACTTACACAGCAAACGCCTCACTCGGAAAGCCCACCGCATGGCAGGTGATCCCACACACCCACTACACAGCTGCTTCAGACTGCTGCCATCAGGGAGGAGACTGAGGAGTCTCCAGGCTCGAACCAGCAGACTGAGAGACAGCTCTGTTCATCAGGCAGTCAGAATGCTAAACACTCTGCCTGCTCTGCCTCCCCTCCCATTTGAACTGCCTTAACACTAAAACTTTCTCACATATTATCACTCAACACAAAGTTTTTAACACTAGACTCTGTGTCATCAAACGGGTTAATCACTAAACTCTCGGTCATGTGCTCATACAGTTTGCACTACTTCTCATACTTGCACTAATGTCTGTATTACATCACTGCCTATAATCATAATACTGTTTACATTCTCTGTTTACATTTATTAATACTGTTTACTTTTATTACTACTGCTTACATGTAATTACTACTGTTTACATTTATTTACACTACTCTAATATCTACACCACTGCTGATACATATACAGTGTGCTCTGAACGGTCTTATTTAGGGATGCCCAATGTGCCTTACTGCATATGCCACTTTTTGCCTCTATAACAACATCAACTACTACCTCATACATATACTGTGTACATTAACTCATACGCTGCTTTGCCACTTTGCAAATGTCAATGCTAGAAACCTTTAGTTTATTTTAGTTATACTTTTTATACTCTTTTTTTATACTAGTATGCAAAAACTCAGGACAGTATTATGTTCATTAAATGTTTAATGTTTTAGTTTTAGAGTTGGTGTAAATTTTCATACTCTTATACCACTATGCAAAAACTCAGGACAGTGTTAGTTTTACTATTTTATGCTTATGTCTATTATTATATGTTTCAGTGTTTCAATGTTTAGATGTTTACTGTTGCACCGAGGGACTGAGAGAAACGCAATTTCGGTCCTGTGTATGTCCTGCACTGTACATATTGCAGATCTGACAATAAAGTTGACTTTGACTTTGACTTTGATCTGGACTGAGGACACAAACAACTGTTCTGTCCAGTCAGTGATGGTTTGAGTCCAGGTCCTCTGCTGGTGCTGGTCCACTGAGTATTTCAGAGACTTCATGCTTCCTTCTGCTGACAAGCTTTACGGAGATGCTGACTTCATTTTCCAGCACGACTCACTCGGCTCATGACACACTGACAAAGGAACCAACTGTGGAATATTCTGAGTTTTGTTTTTTCATCATTTGTAACACACATTCATCAAAACTACGAGAAGTAAATGCTTAAAATATTTCACTCTGTAATGAATCTATATAATATGTGAGTTTCACTTTCTGGAATGATTGACAACATAAATTTAACTTTTTCACAATGTTCTTTTTTTTTTTTAGATGCACCTTTACTATTAAACTCTTACTCTAATGATAGCTTAAAAATATGATGATTTGTCATAATTTTATATTTAAACAGCAGATTAAAAGAGTAAATATGTTGCACTTTTACTTCAGCTCTGATCACTCAATTCAACCTCGGACATTACTTTAATTTATTATTTAATTTACTAAGTTTATTAAGAAAATCTGAATTAACCCTTGTTGTGTTTTACCTCTAATGTTAAATATTTGTCATTAAAATGTTTTTTACTGGACAAAATTTAAAAAGTAGCTAATATAATATACAGGTAGTCCACTCTTAACCCTAACTAGTTGACTTTACTAGAAAACCGTGTGGAAACCCGTTGCCTTAAACCATTCTAGTTTTTAGACAAAGAAGAAACTAAACATGTTTAGTTGTGTTAACTGGATAACCTCAGTACAATGTACTAAACACATTTAGTAGTCATTATATAAATATTGAATTGATATCATTTCAAAATAAAAGTTGACTTGTTTGGTTTTTCGTCGACCAATGGTTGACATATCACAGCACTTTTTTTAATTGAACTTTTTGTCAGTATGTTATAACAAATAACTTTTAAAATTAACTGAACACATTTTTGTTTAAAACAACCATGTGGCAGTGAGGAGGCTGACGCTGCTGCATCATACTTCCTGTTGGTCACACAGACATGGCTGACGTGTGATGGTAGAAAAAACAGCACATGTCAGTCGGACGAGTCATCCGTTAACCTCCGGATCAACTTTGTGGCAGAAATATCCAAACTTCTGCGTCTCTCTTTAAAAGAAAAGCAGCAAGGCAGTGCCACAAATTGAGCTCGGTGTCTCTCAAGAAAAGTTGAGTTTTGTGGTTAATTTCAGGTGAATCCTCCTAAAACGAGATAAAAGTTGGAGCAGAATGAGTTCTGGTGCTAATCTTTATTGTAATCTGTTCTCAGAGGTGAAGGCGTGGATTTGAACAAACAGCCCGACACAAATGACAGCAGAAGGAGTTCTGCTGCTAATCTTTATTTTAATCTGTTCTCAGAGGTGAAGGCGTGGATTTGAACAAACAGCCCGACACAAATGACGTCCAGCAGGTCTCACAAACATGAGGTCTGGTTTGTCCCAGAGTCTTAACGAGATTACCTCTGGATTAATTGGCTGCGCCGTCCGGTCAGAACCAGACTCTGTTTGTATTTATGGCTTCATATAGGCCCAATTTGTGCAGATTATTCTTCCGTTTGACCCATTTCTAGAGATTAACACCAGTTTTTGAGTTTCGCCCAACCATCAGCCGTGTGTGTGGGAGTCTGGATGCCAGAACTGAGTCCGGTCCTTTACTGTACCCGACCTCTTTGCTTTTGTCCCGCTCTCTGGACCACAGAGCCTCATTGTGCTGCCCGGTCCTCTGTTGTGGGTCCAACCTGATTTAGGGGCTTTGAAGGGACCTGCTGCTTCAGTTAATCACTTTTAATTGGGTCAGAAGTTCTGAGCCTCTTCGGGATTGAGTGTGCTGGTACCAGAACTGTACAGAGAACGTTACAGGGAGAAACTGTTTGTTGTTCTTCCAAGAATTTGTTTTGTATTCTGCTGCCACTGTGCTGAGAATTAACACATTCAAGGCAGAGTACACAAGTTATTTACCCACTTCCTGTCACATAAAAGCGTCTGTTGTTTGCAAAAACAAAACACTAAATCTAAGCCCAGTATTCCTCGAAGGAATGCATATCGCCTGCTGCCTTTCATGCTAGCGTGACACAGTTGATTGCATGCTCAGAGTGTGTGTTGGGGATGACTCTCAGCTACTGCCCCACCAAATCTGAGCCCAGTTTTTATAAAACCAACTGAATTACGGTACAGGTAGTCCTCGACTTACAACGTAGATCTGTTCCTAGGCGGCAGCGTAAACCGATTTTCGACATAAGTCGGATATACGTACATACTGCACCATATACGTACAGTACTGTATTACCAAGCACTTAGCCTATCCTAACACAGTACCCTACATAATTATCAAAAAACACATACGTTTGGGGGCCATAATGAAGGAAAAAAAGAGTTAATGGCCTACTGGGATGCTGGTGACGCTGTCGTCCTATGTCCATCCGCCGTATTCCATTTACGACATAAAACTGCGTTCACAGTACAGTACAGTCGTCCTCCTCGGTCCATCCGCCGTATTCAGTTTATGACGTAAAACCGCGTTCACAGTACTGTACAGTACAGTCGTCTTCCTCGGTCCATCCGCCGTGTTCCATTTATGACGTAAAACCGCGTTCACAGTACAGTATACAGTCGTCCTCCTCGGTCCATCCGCCATGTTCCATTTACGACGTAAACCCGCGTTCACAGTACAGTACAGTATTCTTCCGCCGCTGCGTCACAACGTTTATGACGTAAAAATGCGTAACTCGAAATAAGGCTTTTCATAGTAAATGGGAGATGCGTTGTAACCACGAAACGTCCTAACTCGAGACCGTCGTAACCCGAGGACTGCCTGTATATCCATTTTTGTATTTATTAAGGTCAATTAGCTGTTGCAGCCATCTTGATTTGGGCTGGCTCCAAAAGTTAATCACTTGTATATTATTATTGAGCGTTTCAATAAAATCTGTCCAGTGGTGAATGCAATATTTTGCTAACAGACAGCCACACAGAGACGTGGGCAAAAACACCTGACGTTTGCCTTCTCCACGTCATTATAGTTGGGGCAGCAACAAAAACACTCCAGTTTGAAAAAAGGCTCACGTTGTTTCTCTCAAACAGGAAGTTGTAAAAACTTTAGTTTGTCCAGAGAAAACAAAGAAACTTCTGTGAGACGTTGTTTTATATAAATTTTAAAAATGGCTTCAGGGCATTAATATCTGGGAACATGAGCTTTGTTCCTGCAGGGTGTGGACTTTCTGTCTAGGTTTGGAGTCCAAACAGCCTTTGGGGGCGGAGCCTCTGAAACGAGGCTGGATGCTTCATCTGTAACGCTTCCTCTCGTCTCTTCCTCTGCAGTGCTCCTCACAGTCGTGAACTGCTACAGTGTGAAGGCGGCCACCAGGGTGCAGGACTTCTTCGCCGCCGCCAAGCTCCTGGCGCTGGGACTCATCATCATCATCGGTTTCGTCAAGATTGGCCAAGGTACCCTGCTGCGCACGAGACGCACAAACGCCCGGAACGTAACACTCAGTGGTCTCTGCCACGGCAGCCAGAGATGCCGTGTGGCTGAGTTGAGCTGAAAGTGGGTTGGACCACCCACTGTTAGG
>JBBPBX010012835.1:11770-30748 GCA_038048925.1 Garcialebias charrua | reverse complement strand
GAGAAACATCCATTCACCCTCCATGTTAAAAACTCTTTGTCTGACTCTTCAAAAACAAGCAATAAGGCTGCAGAGTAACACACTGGCTGCTACGTTTATAGATTTTTTTACTCCTATGGCTCTGCCCATGAACCACATGTTTGGGTTAGTAAAAGCTGGATGAGGAGCTGAGTAAGGCTACAACATGCAGGTGACACTCCAAGGACACCTCAGAGTCTGCGAGCTTGGCTGAACTGATAAGTGTATAAAACAAGCTGCACACACTGCTCATGGCAGATTCCTTTGACTGGGCTTCATGTGTTTACTTCCTGTATACAGGTATCTGTGTAACCTGTCCTTGTAAGTAAAATACTGGTTAAAAATCTTCACCTGTTCTCGAGTATGGCTCCTTTTGATTAAGCAAGATAAAATGAGAATACTTTATCCAACAAAAGTGAGGAAATTTGAGATTTGCTCTTCTCTGACCAAAGCTGGGGTTTTCCCTCAGATAAGTCCTGATGCTGTTTCTCAGGCTAAAGGGATTGAAAAATCCACATCTGAGCTCTGTGAGCTGGAATTAAAAGTTGAACTCTGATGCTTGGCTCAGAGAAAAGGAGTTGGATCATGAGCTTGAACTCCACAGATTGGAAATTGAAACTCAGAGAGAAGTTTGTCTAAAAGAGCTCAAGCTGAGATGTTGATATGTTCTGTCGGCTTCTTCTGAGTTTGATGTGTCCAATTGCATCTGTCTGATATCAACCTTCTCTGACAAAGATGTGGACAAATATTTTGTTCTGTATGAAAGTGTGGCTAAGGCGTTAAAGTGGCCTAAACAGGTGTGGCCGTTATTGTTGCAGTGTGTGTTCACAGGTAAAGCTCAGGAGACATATGCTTTCACTCTCAACAGGTCTTAGTCTGGATTATGATAAAGTGAAAGCAGCTGCGCACAGAACGTATACGTCCTGCGTGACCGCTGATGTTTTGTACAAGATGTACCGGTAAGAAGTTATGATCAATTAAGTCTCAAACAGGTTTCTATTGTAAATGACACCCTGAGACTAAATGGGAACTAACCTGCATAAATAAAGGTTGGGGAAAAAAGTGATCTGATCCCAATGGAGGAGTTTAACAGATTGCAACATACAGTATACCAATGAGAAAAAAACGACTGGTAAGTGACATTTCTATGGCAGCTGTACTTGCAGATGAATATGTCCTGACTCATAAAGACATGTTTGAGAAGCGGTCTCATGTGGACCAGAGCAGCGCCCCTGGTACAGTATGCGCTCTGCAAAGTCTGACATGCGGAACATGGTTTGGAAAAGGGAGCGAGTAAGATCAAGCCCGTTTGTGCTTATTGCAAAAAAAAAAAAAAAAACTGGCCGTGTTCATGCCAACTGTTTTCTGCTTAACAGAAATGTGTGTCCTGTAAAGCGGTTACGCTGCTTAAAATGCCACAGGTGTCAGTCACCTGCAGTGTGGGAAAAACAGATATTTACTACTTGTCATTTCTTATGAAAGGTGAGGTCTGTGCTTCAGGTGGAGTGAAAGTGCCAGTTACTATGTTGAGAGACAAAGCAGCTTCCAGATATATTGCAACATCTTGCCTTTGTCTAATGAAACTTCTTCACATTCTAATGAATAGGTCAAAGCTTTGGATTTTTTTCATTAATGTTCCTCTGCATTGTAATCTGAAATCGTATTTGGTGTCTGGTGATGTTGTGGTGGCGGCATGTCCTGCCTTTCCAATTAAGGGCGTTGACTTTCTCTTAGGGAATTGTAACCCAATGTTAAAAACGCAAGCAGGAATGAGTAAATATGATCACATATCAGAGTCAGAGTCAGAGAGTCTTTATTGTCATTTGCACCGCATGTGGTACATGTGTTGAAAACGAGATTATGTACACGGGGTCCCAGCCACATCCAGCAACAAATGCAAGAGAAAAACAGTGATAACACCTAGGATTTACTAAGAGAAACATCAACTAGTAATACACTAAGCCCTAATGTAGTAGAAAAACATCATTGTAAACAGCAGCACGAACATGAGTCTGTATGAGCAGATGGTCACAGATGAACACAGCAACAAGAAAACAGATCAGAATCAGCATGATGTGATATTTTGCAATGTTTATTCTTATTATTTATTTATTCATGAGTCTAACAGCCTCAGGGTAGAAGCTGTTCCTCAGTCTAGTGGTTCTACAATCTATATCTTATTCTGCGATGAGATTAAAAAGTAATTGTAATGTACTTTCGTGTACATAAATATATAATAAAGAGGATGCAGGTCGTCTTCACACCACGTGCTTTATTGAACCAACTGTGTTGTTTCCCACTTGGGAAAACCCCTTACAGCAGTACCCAGGAGGATGCTTTTCCCACGCACTCTTAAAGTGACAGTACGTCTTATTTACCATTCATTACATCTCCCCTCCTTAAAAGTGAATGCTTATGTAACTGAGTAACAAATAATTTCTAAGCTCACTAGTAACAGAAAGTAATTTTACTGTAATAAACAATTTCCAGTCCACCATCCTCCCTGAAACAACGAGAACACAGTTTCATGTTAACTCTTGTAAACAAAATACAAAATTAAAGTCACAACCCGTGCAGTTGGTGCATACAAACCACTACAAACAAAGACAACTGTCATTGCAACAACAAAAAAAATCTGCTTCTCTCATGTCAAATCTTCTAAATACATTTGACTACAGGTTAAGTTTAGTCGGTGGTTTGCTCACTCTGCCGGAACGAGTGGTTCTAGACCCTTCAATAAGAGTGTCTTGTGTGACAGAACCCGGTATCACTGGTTCTTCTGTCCATCCCATGTCCGTGTTCTCCTTTGAAGTGGTTACATCAGGACCACTGTCAAATGATGTGAGGTGGCTAGGAGTTGCCAACAGATGGCACCTGTTCCTTCTGTATCGCTCCCCCTGTGCTGTCTCCACAATATAAGATCTGGGTGTGGAGCTTGTGTTTTGGACTACAGCAGGAGTTGTCCACTATTTCTGTCCATCCAATTTTGTGAGCACCGAGTCCCCTGGGCTCAGTGGTGGTAATTGTCGCACTCCATTGCGGCGATTGTAGAAATATGCTTGTTTTTGTTTAGCTGAGTCATCAGTTTGTTGAATTTTATTCATGTCAGCCCAGCCAGGGTTCAGATTGTCCTGAAGGGTGGGCAGAGTTGTCCTGATTTTCCTGCCCATTAACAGTTCAGCTGGACTGGCTCCTGTAGAAGTGTTGGGTGTGGCTCTGTATGTCATCAAAGCGAGGACGGGGTCATCCTGGCGTAGAATGCTCTTCGCAATCTGAACAGCACTCTCCGCGTGGCCATTACTTTGGGGAAAGTGGGGGCTTGATGTAACGTTTATGTTTATTAAATGTTTATTAAATTTGTTCATTTTTTTACAAAAGAAATACAATACAAGACAATCCCATTAATGATACGTACACAATGTAAAAAAATGAAAGGTAGCAGAAAGAAGAATAAATCTTATTATATCTGCCCCTTTTTTCAAACAATCAGATTAAACAATAATAATCTTTCACCAGCAGTACAAAATGACTAACTCTTTCTAATTTTCTAATACTAATACATAACTAATAATTGATACAATACACATTATGCTAATTCATATATATTTTTTCAACAAATTCCTTTTGATCATTTTCTTAAATGTAAACAGTGACTTGGCATTTTTAACTACATTCTCCAAGCCATTCCATAATCTAATTCCCTGGATTGAGGTAGAACGTCCCTTCAAACTAGTTCTGAATTGTGGTTTTACAAACATCTCTGTCCCCTTAAGATTATAACAACTTTGTCTTTTAACAAAATTCATTTGGATATTTAAAGGTAAATCGTTATTTTGAGCCCTATACATAATTGATATAATATTATAATCAACCAAATCATGGAATTTCAATAATTTCAGTTGATAAAATAATGTACTGGATTGAACGTGAGAAAAGTCACAAGCACTACTAAACTCCCTCATCTCTGTAGAAGCCAGCTGTGGACCGTTATCACTCACTAACACCTCTGGAATACCATAACGTGCAAAAGTAGCTTTAAGCCTGGCAACAACTTGGCTGCTCGTAGTAGTCGGCATATGTAAAACCTCCAGGAATCTAGAAAAGTAATCAGATATGACCAAGTAGTTCTGCTTTTTAAACTCACATTGGTCTACTGCCACTTTCTGCCACGGTCTAGATGGTAGTTCAGTTGGAATCAAAGGCTCTTTCCTGTGTGTATTTCTGTTCTCTACACAAAATGAACACTGTTGCACTTTAGTGATGATGTCATGTCTCATCCTGGGCCACCAGACTGATTGAAGTGCCCTCTCTCTACACTTGCTTAAACCTTGGTGCCCATCGTGAATCCTCTCTAGAACCTCCACCCTCATGCTCGCAGGGATAACTATGCGGTTCCATCTCACAACCAAGCCGTCTAACTCAGACAACTCTCCTTTGACCTGGTAAAAATCCCTCACTGACTCTGGAACTTTGTCAATGTACTCAGGCCAACCTGACCTCATGAAGCTGCACACAGTCTGAAGCTGTGGGTCACTAGCTGTACTATGTTTTATCTCAGTGATCTTCTGTGGTGTGGCTGGCACCTGACTAACAACAGAGTCTATAGTGTGCTGCTACATCATCTTGTAAAGCTCTGTCCCCATAACGCCGCTCTGGACCTCTGGATAAAGCTTCCGCCACTGCTAAGGTTTTACCTGGTGCATATTCAGCTACTGCATTAAACCTCATAAGTCTCATCAACAGCCTCTGACATCTCACTGGAACATTGTCCAAGTCTTTACTGTTAATAAGGGGCACTAAGGGCTTATGGTCAGTAATTAGTCTGAAGTTGTCAAGTCCAAACAGGTACTTGTCGAATCTTTCACACGCCCAGACGCCGGCTAGGTACTCTTTTTCAATTTGAGCATACCTCGTCTTAGCATCGCTCAGTCTTCTGGACGCGTAGGCTATGGGTTTCCACTGGTCTTTATGTTGCTGGAGAAGGACAGCGCCTAGTCCGTAGCTACTAGCTGACACGGCTGTTGGTTTGTTGACGTTGTAGAAAGCTAGAACTGGGGCTGCTGCCAGCAAGGCTTTGAGCTTTTGAAAAGCCTCTTGTTGTGCGTGCTCCCACACCCACTCTGTGTCTCTTTTCAGCAGTGCGTAGAGTGGCTCGCTCACTGTGGACAGCTCTGGAGCATATTTGGCCAAATAGTTCACCATACCCAGAAATCTTTTCAGTTTTGTTGTGTTTTTTGGCTGAGGAAAGTTCTCGATGCCTGCTACCTTTTCTAGGTCAGGTCGGAGACCATCCCCGTCGATAATATGACCTAGAAAATGAACCTGACATTGTTTGAACTTGCACTTGCGTTCGTTTAGCTTGAGACCTGCCTCCTCAATGACTTTCAGGGCTTTGTCTAAGCGTTGGTCATGGATCTCCTCAGTTACTCCGTGGATGAGGATATCATCCATGTAGACTTCTGTCCCTTCGAGTCCTACCAGAGTTTCTGCCATTTTCCTTTGAAAAATCTCTGGTGCGCTGGTGATCCAGAACGGGAGGCGTCGGAAAGCATACCTCCCAAATGGGGTGATGAAGGTGGTGAGGTTTTTACTGTCCTCATGCAACAGCACTTGATAAAACCCGCTAGCTACATCAAATGAAGTAAACACTCTTGACCCTGCGAGTCTAGGTAGTATTTCCTCAACAGTAGGTAGCACATACGTTTCACGTTTTACAGCTCTGTTAAGCCTCCGAAGATCTGTACAACATCGAACCTCCTGCTTGTTGGGTTTGAGGACAGGCACCATGGCTGTACACTACTCAGTCAGTTGAGTCACCTTTTCTATGATGCCTTCAGTTTCCAACCGGTGTAGCTCTTTCTTTACCAGGGGGACGAGTGGGAGGGGTATCCGCCTCGCTATGTGTACAGCATATGGTTGGGCGTCGTCCTGTAGGACTATTTTCACTGGCTCTGTATTCAGCAGTCCTCCTGACCTCAAAATGCCAGTGAGCTCATCCACTCTTTTCATAAGACCCATGTTTACAGCTTCATGACGACCCAGAAGACAGCTGACTCTCCCTCTAATAACATAGACTTTAAATAAGTACACCTTTTCTTTGTACTTTGTTGTAGCCTGAAACAACCCAATGCAGCTGAGGTCCCCACCTGGGCCAACCAAGCATGTATCTGGTGGGTCGAGCTCTATTTTGGGCTTCATCGTCTTAAATGTTTTTAGATTAATAACTTTGGCGTCTGCACCAGTGTCTATTTTAAAAGTTATTGGGATGCTGTGCACCTCCAGATTAACTGAGCAGTCTTCCTGGCTGCTTATTTTCTCATTAATTTCACCCAAAAATAAGGCTGCTTCACCTCCTCAGTGACTTCTCTCACTTGTTTTGAGTGACACGCACGCTCCCAGTGTCCTTGCCTTTGACACTTATTACACTTGCTCTTGAGTACGAGGCATTTCTTAATGTCTGAGTGCTTGGGTTTTCCACATTTCCCACAGCTCAACTGATTTCTGTGCTGCTTGATGGTCCCTGCCAGCCTGCCACTGTCTGTGTTGTCCGCTCCTTTCCATCTGTGGGCCGCTGTGACAACGCAGCGTGTTCACGTGAGACTCTTGTGGATTAGACTGAAGACTGACTTGCTTAGTAATCTCCTCTGCCTGCCGCGCTTGTTCAATAACTTCTGTTAATGTTAGGTCTGCTTTCAGTTGAAATCTGCGGGACAGTAGCATCTTTGATGCCCACTAATAGACGGTCTCTGATGTGCTCATCACGTTTGTCTCCAAACTCGCAGTGCTCTGCTAACTCGTACAACACTCGTATGTACTGTTCTGCCATCTCCCCGGGCAACTGGCTGCGCTGATAGAAACAGGCCCGCTCGTGTATAACGTTATGGCGGGGAATGAAGTACTTGTCAAACTTTTTAAGAACAGCTTCAAAGTTTTTCTTTTCCTCTTCGTCAGCAAAGTTGAACGAGCTAAATATATTTTCAGCTTTGCTCCCCATGGCATAAATGAGTGAACTCACTTGTGTTTCTCCATTGTCCTTATTTAGCTCCGTTGCTAACCGGTAGCGCGAAAATCTCTGTTTCCACTCCGGCCACTCGGCAGGGCAGTCAAACTTGAATTCACTCGGTGGGTTAAACTTCGCCATAACGATTATTCCTTTTAGGCGCAGGGAAATTTTTCTTCTGACACCAGCACTTCTGACACCATGAAATGTACTTTCGTGTACATAAATATATAATAAAGAGGATGCAGGTCGTCTTCATACCACATACTTTATTGAACAAACTGCGTTGTTTCCCGCTTGGGAAAACCCCTTACAGCAGTACCCAGGATGCTTTGCGCACGCACTCTTAAAGTGACAGTACGTCTTATTTACCATTCATTACAGTAATGAAAAGTTAAAAATACACTCATAAATATCATGATTCATACTCAATAATCCATGTAGAAAAATCCAACAAAGTTAAGTCACAACCTCTGGACGGTTTCTTTTTGTTAAAGCATTTTATCTTTCTTTTTTCTTAAGTTTATTCATTTTAAAAGATAACACAAAACAATCACACATGTGACTATACAATATAATATATAAAATGAAGGATAGGAGAATGAAGAGAAAATCTCATTATATCAGCCCTCTTTTTCAAATTGTCAATTCAAAGAAAAAAAATCCTCAACAAGTAACAGAAAAAAACCTCATATTATTATCGAACTACAAAATAACACGCAAAATACTAATTCTACTAAGACGTTTCGCTTCTCATCCGAGAAGCTTTCTCAATTTAAAATTAAACATTAAACATTAACATTTTGAATTGAGAAAGCTTCTGAGAAGCGAAACGTCTTCTGTAACAAATAAAGTCCAGCTGATCTTGTATTGAACGCCTTTTTTGATTTTATCATGTCCTGGACGACTGAGAATCTTCACCAGCAAATTATTCTTATAGCAAGTACAGAGCTCTATCATTCAACAGGTTCCTGACTTGGTACAGAATGGCAATAGATCTAGCTATCTTTGTCCTAACATAATTTATGTGATATTTCCACGTCACCTTGTCGTCAATAATGACACCAAAAAACTTCACTTCACTTACACGACAGATCTTGATGTAGTTTGTGTATTACAGTTAGAAAAATTAAATATAATTATTCATTTTGTGATGTAGTTTGTGTATTACAGTTAGAAAAATTAAGTAGAATTATTCATTTTCTGATGTAGTTTGTGTATTACAGTTAGAATGATGTAGTTTGTGTATTACAGTTAGAAAAATTAAGTAGAATTATTCATTTAGTGATGTAGTTTGTGTATTACAGTTAGATAAATTAAGTAGAATTATTCATTTTGTGATGTAGTTTGTGTATTACAGTTAGTAAAAGTAAGTAGAATTATTCATTTTGTGATGTAGTTTGAAGGTTATCATTGGTTGAACAAACTGTGAAATAAGGGGCAGATATAATAAGATTTCTTCTTCTTTCTGCTCCTTTCATTTTATCCTACTTGTATTCTTGTATCTGATGAAATTGTCTTGTATTGTTCTTTTAAAATGAATGAATAAACATCAAATCAAATCAAATCTCAACACCATCAATCATTAAAGGAATATAAACAGTTTTTTTAACTAAAAATCATGTATTTAGTTTTATCTAGATTAAATTATAATTTATTTAGTTTAAACCAATTTTGTATTTTTACTAATTCTATCTTCATAAACTCAAAAATCTGTTTCATGTCATGTCCAAAACAAAAAAAAATGTTGTGTCATCAACGAAAAGGATACATTTGAGGAGACCTGACACTTTAACCAAGTTGTTAACATACAGAATAAATAATTTGGTCCACTTATAGAGCCCTGAGGGACTCCACATGTAATATTACAAAGGTTGGATCTTACATCGTTTATTTGTACAAATTATTTTCTGTTTCTAAGATAGCTAGTTAGCCACTGTAATGCTGGTCCTCTCACACCATATTTACTCAATTTGTAGATGAGAATGGTATGATCAACAGTATCAAAGGCCTTTTTCAAATCAACAAAAATCCCAAGACAATATATTTTTTTGATTTTCATTGAAAAGACTTCAGTCCAAGGAGCCACAGCAAACTCAGTCTTATAAAAAGTACCTTCACATAGTGGGCCAGCCAGTTGGATGGTGCTCAGTAGTGTTGCACATCTCTGTGTGAAAGATGAGTCGATACGCACCTAGATACAAAGGTTACGATTCGATTCAAAAACAATATACAGTATTTTAAAAACAGAATGATTCCATACAATTCCATACAGTGTAAGTTTGATTCTATACAATTCTACAGTTTAAAATGTGTTGGTGTAAACATAAATATTTCATTATGCAACAAAAACAGCCATTTTTATAAATGTGACATTCTTACAATATTTTTTAAATTTGTGAAAGTCCAAATACAGTATATCAAATATAAAAGCATGCTCTACAGCACTGGCAAAAATAAAGTAAAAAGACAAACAGCAGTAGCACGTGTCTAATGTACTTATTTTTATATATTGACCTTAAAAGACCTGCTGAATGAACATTTCTTTGTTTGGTGGGATCAATATAAAAATGAGAAAATAAAGAATAAATATAAAATGCACAAATGAATACAGTGTGGTGGACCACTAGGGGGCTCTACTCACACCCAGTGGATTGAATGTGTTACAGGATGCTTTTATTGTGAAAGGTCCAGAGGACCGGATGTTGTGTTGGTATATAAGGCGGTGTTGGGTGGTTTTCCCGCTAGTTTTGTAGTAGGAGTTGATTAAAGTGAAGAACTGCATCCCGTCTCCTGTGTCGTCTCTTCACCACCTCCTACACTGGTGACCCTTGTGAATTGAAATGACGACATCTGAAGGTCAAGCCAGCTCTCCTCAGCTGTCCGCGGTTGTGGAACCTCCACCGGCGGCCCCGCTCGCTTTTGCGGTGGCCGTTAAAATCCCGGACTTCTGGCTGCACGCACCTCGGTCGTGGTTCGCCCACGTCGAATCACAGTTCGCTCTTCGCGGGATCTCTGCAGACGACACCAAATACCACCATGTGGTCGCTTCACTGGACCCATTGTCCACCCAGCGGGTAATGAGCCTGCTCGAAGACCCTCCTGCACAAGGAAAATACGACGCCCTCAAGGAGCTCCTTCTGCAGCGTTACACGCTCTCAGACGCGGAGCGCGCCGAGAAACTGTTTTCCCTCTCCGATTTGGGCGATGGCACAGCTCTTGAGCTCATGGAAGGAATGTTGTCTTTGAGGGGTTCAGCTGACTGTGAGTTTCTCTTTCTCCACCTCTTCCTCCGCCGGCTTCCGGCTCCAGTGCGCACAGCCCTGGCCAACTCCCCGTTTCTGCAGCAGAAGGATTACCGCTCGCTGGCCCGCGAAGCCGACCGCATCCTGCTGGCTGCGAGGACGTTCGCGGTCCAAGCGGCGGTCCCCGGATCTCCAGCGGCGCCCGAGCTTCGAGCATCGCCCTCAGCGCCGGACGAGCCAGTGGTCGTAGCAGGAGTCGCCCGCAGGCGGTCAGGGGCCGCCCTTTGTTTCTACCACCAGCGTTTTGGCGCCAAAGCACGACGGTGCGTCCCACCGTGCAGTTTCAAGCCGCAGGGAAACGAGAACGCCAGCAGCCGCTAGCAGTCGCGGCCGTTGGCGAAAAGGAAAGGCTGCTTTTCATCGAAGACTCGAGGTCGGGGAGGCGGTTCCTGGTGGACTCCGGCTCGCAGAAGAGCCTCGTTCCCCCGACTGGCTCCGACAGGTTGGCAGAAGGCTGCGGGCCGCAGCTAACCGCGGCTAACGGCTATCCCATCAAGACGTTTGGCGAAAGGTTGGTGACTGTTCGTTTCCATGAACGGGACTTCCAGTGGAACTTTGTGGTAGCTGCTAGCTCAGTCCCTATTTTAGGGGCTGATTTTCTTTGTGCTCACGGGCTCCTGGTTGATTTAGCTAACAGACGTTTGATCGACGCTGTGTCTTTTTCGTCACTGCCTTGTGAGACGCGAGGAGCTGGGCCTTTAATGCATGCTAACTTTTTAGCTTCGGGTAATGTGTTTCAGCGTTTATTGTCTGAATTCCCCTCGCTGACTGTTCCTGATTTTGCAAACACAAACACAAAACATGGGGTCGAACATTATATTCCCACAACGGGCCCCCCGGTGTTCGCACGTGCACGCCGCCTTGATGCTACTAAGCTAGCAATAGCACAGGAAGAGTTTGCTAACATGGAGCGTTTAGGCATCGTGCAACGCTCAAACAGTCCGTGGGCCTCCCCCCTCCACATGGTGCCCAAGGCAGATGGCAAATGGCGGCCATGTGGGGATTTCCGCCGCCTTAATAACATCACAGAGAACGATCGTTATCCCATCCCCCACATCCAGGATTTTTCAGTGCACCTGGCTGGGACCTCCATTTTTTCTAAAGTAGATTTAGTACGGGGGTACCACCAGGTTCCTGTGCATGTGGAGGATGTCCCTAAGACCGCTGTTATCACGCCTTTCGGCCTTTTTGAGTTTTTGCGCATGCCTTTTGGTCTTAAAGGTGCAGCACAAACATTTCAGCGGTTGATGGATTCAGTCCTAAGGGGTCTGTCCTTCGTATTTGTGTACCTGGATGACGTCCTGGTGGCTAGCAGCTCGGCTGAGCAGCACTTGTCCCACCTCCGTGAGGTTTTTCAGCGCCTGGCAGCACATGGCCTGATTGTAAATACAGCGAAATGCCAGTTTGGGCTGCCAGTCATTGACTTTTTGGGCCACCGCATTTCTGCCAGTGGTGCCGTCCCGTTACCAAACAAAGTGCAGGCGGTGTCCGATTTCCCACAGCCCCAGTCTGTTAAAGCGCTACAAGAATTTTTGGGAATGGTTAACTTCTATAACCGTTTCCTCCCCAGGGCAGCACAACTGCTGCGTCCGCTCTATGGAGCGCTGAAAAAGAAAAAGCCCAACGACAGCGTGGACTGGACACCAGAACGCCTACAGGCATTTGGTGATGCTAAAGCTGCACTGGCCACTGCTGCCCTTTTGGCCCATCCATCCCCAGCGGCGCAAATAGCTTTAACAACCGACGCATCTGATGTTGCGGTGGGGGCTGTGTTAGAACAGCAGGTTTCCGGGGTTTGGCAGCCGCTTGCATTTTTCAGCCGTACGCTACGGGACAATGAGCTGAAATACAGTGTTTTTGACAGAGAGTTGCTGGCGCTTTACCTGGCCACACGCCATTTCAGGTTTTTCCTGGAGGGCCGCCGGTTCACTGCATATGTTGACCACAAACCCTTGGTGTTTGCGATGTCAAAAATTTCTGACCCCTGGTCTGCTCGCCAGCAACGCCACCTCGCAGCGGTGTCTGAATTTACTACAGACATTCAGCATGTGGCTGGAAAATCCAACGTGGTGGCCGACTGTCTCTCCCGGGTGCTGATCTCTCCCGTACACGTTGGCATCGATTTTTCTGCTATGGCTGCGGACCAACGTAGCGACGCAGAAATACTCGAGCTCCAGTCCGGGCCCACGGGCCTCGAGTTGGAGGAACGGCAGGTGAATGACGGAGGTCCCCTCCTGCTCTGTGATGTTTCTACTGGCAGGCCCCGCCCCCTGGTTCCAGTTTCATGGCGACGCCGCGTTTTTGACTCCTTACATTCCCTTTCTCATCCAGGTGTTAGAGCCTCGGTGAAACTGGTCAGTTCAAAGTTTGTTTGGCCCGGTCTGCGTAAAGCAGTTAAGGAGTGGGCAGCAGCGTGTGTCCCATGCCAGCGCGCTAAGGTTAACAGGCACACCAAAGCACCTTTGGAACCCTTCTCCATCCCAGGTCGGCGGTTTGATCATGTGCACGTAGACCTGGTGGGCCCTCTGCCTCCATCACAAGGTTTTACTCATCTGCTGACTATGATAGACCGGACCACCAGGTGGCCTGAGGTGGTTCCTTTGACATCCACGACATCTGCAGTGGTGGCCCGGGCATTTTTGTCTACCTGGGTGGCGCGTTTTGGCCCCCCTTCAGACATTACATCAGACCGGGGCCCGCAGTTTGTTTCTGAACTTTGGTCTACCATGGCCAAGAGTCTGGGGACTAACGTTCACAGGACCACCGCTTACAACCCCCAAGCTAATGGTTTGTGTGAACGGTTTCACAGATCATTGAAAGCTGCACTGCGTGCTGCATTGACCGGTGACAACTGGATTGACCGTCTTCCCTGGGTTTTGTTGGGTTTACGTACCGCAACCAAAGAGGACCTGAGCTCTTCCCCGGCTGAACTGGTTTTCGGTCAACCTGTGCGCGTCCCCGGTGAGTTTTTACCTGAGGTACCCTCACCACAGTTTGCTCCACCGTTGCTCCATTTTTCACCTCAGGAGGCCCCTTTTCGTGTCCCCGGCCCGGTACACCATTGTTTACCGCAGTCATTTGTCCCTAAGAGTCTGGAGTCCTCTAAATTTGTTTTTGTCAAACACAATGCACACAGGACACCACTACAGCCTTTGTATGATGGACCGTTTCGGGTTCTTCAACCAGGTCCAAAACATTTCCTTTTAGATTTAGGGGGTCGTACTGAGACTGTCTGTATCGATAGGCTTAAACCAGCTCATGTTATGTCAGAGGATCAGGTTGTTACGGCCCAGGCTCCTCGCAGGGGCAGACCTCCATCCACATTGTTAACGGACTGCTGTCCCCCTGCCAGAGACTCTCAACGTCCATTGGAGCCCGAATCTTCTGCAGGCCCTCCTCGGAGCCCTCCGCTTCATCAGACTGGTTCTGCAGGGCCCAGGTTCAGCCGTTCTGGTCGGTTAATCAAACCTAAAATGCGGGACTAGTGATGGACCTTACTGGGTGTTCTGGGGGGGCGTGTGTGGTGGACCACTAGGGGGCTCTACTCACACCCAGTGGACCGAATGTGTTACAGGATGCTTTTATTGTGAAAGGTCCAGAGGACCGGATGTTGTGTTGGTATATAAGGCGGTGTTTGGTGGTTTTCCCGCTAGTTTTGTAGTAGGAGTTGATTAAAGTGAAGAACTGCATCCCGTCTCCTGTGTCGTCTCTTCACCACCTCCTACAACAGCAGCATTTAATAAAAACAGCATGGTAAGGTAGTCTGAACAAAAGTAATGTCCTGCATTTCCACATTCACATGTGTCAGGGAACTAAGCACAAACATAAGGAAGTGAACTAGTTCACTGTGTTTGATTTCAGATTAAACATTTTTTTATTCATCATAATCACTGTCCTCTTCGGGTTTTTTTGCGGCAAATTTTTCTTAAAGAAAA
Organism: Garcialebias charrua; assembly: GCA_038048925.1. Lineage (NCBI taxonomy): Eukaryota > Metazoa > Chordata > Actinopteri > Cyprinodontiformes > Rivulidae > Garcialebias > Garcialebias charrua. The sequence goes on along the minus strand of JBBPBX010012835.1, from coordinate 16,490 downwards.
AAATCAACTGGGCAACACAGTGGCACAACTGGTAGAGCTGATGCCTCTCAGCGAGCAGGTCCCTGGTTCAAATCCTAGTCCAGGTGCCTTTCTGGGTGGAGTTTACATGTTCTCTCCGTGCATGCTTGGGTTTTAAAAATATATGTATATAACCAAAAAGATGCATGTTAGACTTATTGGTAACTCTAAATTGTCTCTAGGTGTGAGTGAGAAAGTGAATGGTTGTTTGTCTCAATTGTCTCCATGTGTCCCTGTGATGGACTTGCGACCCGTCCAGGCAGGGCCGTATCTACAATACGGGCGCCCCGGGCGCGTGCCCAGGGGCCCGACAGCTCAATGGGGCCCTCTGCTGGCCAGCAGAGAGCAGTTCAGCCTGGCAGAAAAGTTTTTTATTTTATTTTTTTATTTATTGTCGCTAGACATAGATAAAACAAGGCTTTGTCCTCAATTTTCCTTATCATCCAACCCAAATAAAATAAAAAGTTGTTTTTCAAAAACAACTCTCATAAGTGTCTTTTAGTTTGTTGACATGACGTGTTGATTGGGAGCAGACGGCAATGCACACTTTCCAGTCCGGTTGGTGGCGGTAATGTGCTTAAAATAAGTTCGCCAACCGCCAATAAACAATAGAAGAAGAAGAAGCAGCTCTGCTCTGTGACCAATGAGCTGACAGCCCTTTTACACACGTGATTGAAACTACAGAATCCGGCTCATCTCATTGGTCCAGTCTTGGCAGTTTACGGAAGACACGGCGCGACAGGATTTGAAGATGGACGCAAGCGGCAAACATTCAGGGGATTTAAACAGTGAACATAGATCACCTTCGAGCCTACTCCCCCCAGGAAAAAAAAGAAACGGCTGCAAAAATACAGAGTCGAGTGGGAAAAGGAATGGTGTCACCAGACGGCAGAAACATCGAAGCTGGACCGTAGGAGCAATGAGCTAACATGCTAACAGACCTTACTATAAGATGGACGGGTGGCTGGTGACACCAGACGGCAGAAACAGCGAAGCTGGACCGGAGGAGCAACAAGGTAACATGCTAACAGACTACTGTAGGATGGACGGGAGGATGTCATGTGTGGCTGGAACGCGTGAATGATAATGGCTACAAAGCGAACTGTACTGTTTGCAAGCATACTTTTTCTGTAGCCCATGGTGGACAGTTTGATGTGAAACAGCATGCTTCTGCAGTTGGACACATAAGAAACGTGAAAAACAACAAAACCAGGAGAACCCTTGAAGAAGTGGAGAAGATCACTGAAAGTCTTCACCTGGTTGGCAGGTAAAAATTCAATAATTTCTAGTGTAGTGGTGAACCATGTTTAATTATTGATAGTTATAAACAAAAGTGTACAATTGACACGTACAAATAAATACATAATTGTGAATTTACTTTACACTATGCAAACATACAACCTTGTCCATCTTTTAAAAAATCACAGTTCATATAGGTAATTAATAAATACATTTCAAAATGTAGTTTACATACAATGCTAAATTTATAAATATAAACAATACACGTTTTTCCATTTATTTATCACTACATAACCTAGGCTATGTGTCACTAATGAACTTTAACACCTTTTGGCAGGCTAAACATGTATGGATGAGCTGTATGAGGAATGTGTGACTGCAAACAGCCTGATAGACCACCTCACCTCAGGAGAAAGAAAGGTGGCAGTCCCAGGAAACAGCAGAGAAGTGGATGCAAGTTCTTCAGGCAGCTGACCTCCCCAACAGAACACCTGAACTCACACCTGGCCTCAAATGCTCCCATCATTCATGGTTGAGCAATGGCTAAGCAGTTCCATGTGATCCAGGTTTGAACTTGAGAAAAACATCATACAGACTGTCTACCTACACTTCAATCAAAGTAAGGGAATTCTTTTTCTTTTTCTGCTGCTTCGAGCTTTCTTAGAGCTCATGGACTTACCATACCATACCATACCATTTTATTTATAAAGCACTTTAAACAGGAACAAGTCCACACCAAAGTGCTGGACAAACAAACACGCAACAGGTAACACAGACAATGAAGTACAACACGAAAAACATAAAAACATTGCAGATCATAAATCAAACGATCCAATACAAATCAGCTGGCATTGAAAGCGATGGAGTAGTAGTGAGTTTTTAACCGGGATTTGAAAACGACTTGTTTTTCATGCACGTGGACAAGGACTGTACACCAAGGCACTGGTGTCACTATGGTTGCAACATGTTTCTGATGGATGTGATTTACTGCTGGTTTGCTGCTGATTGATGTCAATGCAGTAGCTGCTGCTCTTTCAGAAGTGTTCATGTTTGACATCATTTGCTGATGAAGGATGGATGGATGGATGGATGTGATGCTGAATGATGTCAATACAGTAGTATTATATATACAATACAGTCAATACAGTAGTATATAGTAGTAGTCAATACAGTAGTATATACAGTATATATATATATATATATATATATATATATATATATATATATATATATGTAAAATGGGTGTTAGGTTAGGGAGGGGGCCCTGTGAGCTTCAGTGCCCAGGGGCCCCTGGGGTTGTTAATCCGGCCCTGGTACCCCGCCTCGCACAAGCCGTTTTCGCATTGGCCAGCCCTCAATGCCCTGGGCCGCCCCTGGGTGGCTCTGGGCCACCCGCGTTCATTACGCATTTGCCGTAGAGCCGCCTTGAAGTGGGTGGGCAGTTCTCTGGAAGTGGGTGGGGTGCTCTCTTCACGTGGGTGGAGTGTTCATGTTTTAAGAGAGGAGACTCCTAAAAAAAATTTGTTAGTTAGATATATATATTAGTGTTTCTGAGTTTAATTTTTGTTAATAACTGATCACAAATCAGCTTATGTTACAATGTAAATAACAACGAAGCGCGCACCCATTTCCGCCTTTCAGCGCGACTTGAATGTCATTAAAATATAACTAATATTGTCTAACTGTTGCGCGCAGCCAGGGTTTTAAAATATAACTAATAATCTCTAACTTCTACGTGCAGCTAAAATGTTAAGAGGAGTGATTCCTATATGAGTAAGGTGGACACCTGAAAATCCAGTCCGCCACAATAGCTCAAAGCGTTAGAGCACTGCTGTTTTGACCGGGAGAAGCGGGTTCGCTTCCCGCCTGGGACAAAGTTATTTTACTTTTTTTTTTTTTTTTTTTATTGGAGTAAATAAAAAGGAGTTTGTTAACCAAACAGACTCCTTTTTATTTAAAAGAAAATGTGAATTAAAAAGAAAAAAGTAAAATAACTTTGTCCCAGGCGGGAAGCGAACCCGCTTCTCCTGGTCAAAACAGCAGTGCTCTAACGCTTTGAGCTATTGTGGCAACTGGATTTTCAGGTGTCCACCTTACCCATATAGGAATCACTCCTCTTAACATTTTAGCTGCACGTAGAAGTTAGAGATTATTAGTTATATTTTAAAACCCTGGCTGCGCGCAACAGTTAGACAATATTAGTTATATTTTAATGACATTCAAGTCGCGCTGAAAGGCGGAAATGGGTGCGCGCTTCGTTGTTATTTACGTTGTAACATAAGCTGATTTGTGATCAGTTATTAACAAAAATTTAACTCAGAAAAACTAATTCAGCTAACAATTGTTTTAGGGGTTTCTGTAGTTAAATTTGAATGAAATTCAACCCTCGCGCTGAGGTTGTTTGAATGAGTCCCGCCCCTGCTGCAAACAACGAATCAAATGTGAGCAGTACATGACGTGAAACTGGGTCCGTGGGGCCGGGCCCGATAGAACCACGGTGAAGATGGTTCCAAAACAAGGGTGGATCACGGGCAGAAAAGGTAAATGCGAACACGCCGAACCCGGGTTAGAAGCAGGGAGAGCCGGGGAGGGCTGGCCAATGCGAAAACGGCTACAGTGATTGCTGGACAGGGGCACCAGCGACCCCCGTGACCCAAAATGAAAGAAGCAGGTAAAAGATAATGGATGGATGGATGGAAAACCAACTGATCCACATGCTCATGTTTGAATAGACTGAGTTTAGTGGAAACATTGTCTCCTGCTGTGCTGAAAACTCTTCCAGATACCACACTGGTGGCTGGTATGCAAAGATACATTTTAGCTGTAGATGACAGCAGTGTCAAGTCCTGTTGCTCTTTCTACCACTGTAGTGTTTTTTTTTTAGGGGGAAAGGATAATGGTGTCTGTACCTCTTGACTTCTTCATTGGCCTGGTCCCTCACAGATCTAGCTGCCATCCTTACTTCAAAGACTTCTTCCAACAGCTTGTCCAGCACTGACATTTTCTTCATTTTACAAGGAGGTTTCTCATCTGAAATAGGCTATGTTTGCCAATAATTTTTTTTTACTGACTACCATTTTATGTATACATCTTCATTTGATCTTAAGCATTAATTTATGAAGGGACTCTTGCGTACATTTGTAATAGATGTATCATTATCAATATCATCATCATGATTATTATTTAACTCTATTTTCATGCAGATCATCCCATTATAGTGAATGAGTTTTATGCTGATACTATGACTGCAGCACAAGTTTAAGACAAAGTCAGCTATTTCTTGATCAAAAGTTATAAAATACACAAACCTTTATGCTCATCTTGGGTCTAGGGTGTATCAATGCAGACATCTGGATCTCCATTTGCAGGATCAGTCTGCACTGGACCACTCTGTTCTGAATCCCCCGTTACCACGAAATAAAACATTAAATTACATTTAGTGCACAGTATGTGTGTATATATA
>JBBPBX010012835.1:0-10427 GCA_038048925.1 Garcialebias charrua | reverse complement strand
TGTATATATATACAAAGGCGGTCCGTGGCATGTGCGAACTGAGCGGCCGCACAGGGCGGCATCCAGCAGGGGGCGGCATAAGAGGAGACCCCGCTCCTCGTTTTTTTATTTATTTAAAGGGGACCAAATGTAGGATATATAATTTTTTGTGGTTTATCTGTGGGCTATCCAGACCATTTTCAGTCAATTTTATACACAAAATAATGCTTAGATTAAAAAATATCCCCTTTCTAATTCTGCCAAATTTCACTTCCGTTCTAAACGACCGGTTTATGAATAATGAGGTCTGAAAGCCACGCCCTACAAAGACCTATTTACATTAACTACGCCCTCTGCAACAGCCAGTATCTCTAATATGTTGTTATTTTAAAATTAGCTCTTTTTTATTACTCATTTGACTTACTGTTAGTGCTAGTAGCTTAAGATAACTTACCAAAAGCCCTCTGCGCGCGCCGCCATTTGCAGCTCCTTTTTTTAGCATTAGCTCCGAGGCTAATGATAGCTTTTCCTCTCCGAGCGGGCGGTGTGCTCCGCTCGTTGCATGCGGCGCTTGTTGGAGCGTGCTTCAGTCCACACACAAAGTTCACAGAATGTCTCCAGTTAATTTATCCGCATGAGGCAACTTTTGACCGGACCCCCGGACCTCAAAAGTCATTAGCTCCCAACAACTCCCGCACGCAGATGGTGTCTTCGCCGGCGGTCTGCAAAACAAAAGGCTTAAAAAAAAAAAAAAAGGAAATCCGCGACCGTGACGCGAACCTGTGTCCTTCGGATGACGAGTCCGGTTCATTACCTCTGGGCCAACCCTGCAGTTGTGCAAAAACAGACTTTCGTCGTATAAGAAATAATCACAACCACCTACATTTAGAACGCTGAAGTTTTGATTAGATTTTGATGAAGTGAAAGGTATTCTTAAAATAAATAAGTTGCTAATCTGAAAATATATCGATCAGTGGTGCTTGATGGCTCTTTTTTATTACTCATTACGCGAAGAGAGTGTGTGTGTGCACAGTTTTCTGCCGGCTTCGCGTTGGGAGCGATATTACACTAAAAATTGAACTAAAACGTAAAAATAACAATTATAAAGTATTATTATGTCGATGTATATATCTAGTCTCACCCCGATTTCTCCGAAACAAAAGGCTTTAAAAAAAAGGGGGGAAAAAAAAAGATGCCGTTGACGGGACGCGATCTCCGCTCTCCTGCGTGGCGGTCAAGTGTCGTAACCGCTCAACCAAACTGACAGTTGTGCAACAGTAGTCCTTCATCATATAAGAAACAAGTCCAAACCGCTAGAGTGTGTGTGCACAGTTTTAACGAGACAGAGTTCATTCAAACAAGGTAATAAAACATTCTGGTTTTACTCGAGATGTGCTGCATGGCTGGAGCAGGGCAAACCCCTAGCCCCCCATGGGCTAAATAAATGAATAAATGACCGCCAGGTCAGCTCCTAAACCGCTAGGCAACCGTGACATCTTTTATACTCAAGTGGGTGGAGCATCACCAGGGGTTGCTAGGTGAGGGGCTGGACTCAGGTTTGAGGTGATTGGCTACGGTTTGTGACATCACAAACCGCAGGAAGTGTGAAACGGAGCGTTTTTAATCACAGACAAATAAATCTACTTAGAGTAAATAAACCACTGGGTGCATTTTTTTGGCACAAGGACTGTTTTTTTATGAAGTAAATACCCAAAGTTTAGTAAAAAAACATTAAAAAGTGAATTTTGCATGTGTGGTCCCCTTTAAATCTTTTACAACTTTTGTTTTTAACAACATAACACAGAACACTACCGCACTGCTCCTGGGCTGCCCCACCCTTAATTTATTCACATGTCCTCAGTTTAATCACCGTAGCAGCTGCAGGGGTGCATTTCCTCAACCCAGGTCGTCTGCCCCCCCTCCACTTTTACTTTTGTTTTTGTTACGGAGGTGACACTACGTGCAGTAAGTGGAAAGATGGAAGAGAGGAAGAGTGAAGACAAATATTAAAAAGAGAGAGGCTCTGGAAACAGACACAACTAAATGTGCAAACATTGACACATTTTTCACTCAAACAGCTGCGGTTTGTTAATGAGAGATCAAACAGGTAAGACATGCTGTTGAATTTTGCTGCAAAACACCGTTCAAGTTAATTATCAAGTCAATGAATTTTGTGGTGTGTAGCATTGTGACATAACATACTGTTAAATAATTTAAATAATATTATATGAGTCTGGATGAAGACCTGCTCTATATGAAAAGTGCCCTGAAATGTCAGATGATTCAACCATTTAATGAAACTGGCCTGAAATAATCATAAGTCTTTGTAAAAAGGGGAGATTTGTGCAGTTATGACAATTTTTTAAACGTGATTTAGTGTCAGGAGTGATGAGGGGATTGTTCCTGTCAGTATGAAGGAACAGGTGAGCTGTTCTGTGTGTGAACAAACAAGCATTAGTTCCAATATAAACACTTTCTAAACGACAGTAGTGACATTGTTATCATTAAAAGTAAGATAATAAATACATAAAGCAATGAAAGGGAATAGTATGAAAGTAATATGAAATAAGCCTGCATATTTTACCATTGAAAATATATTAATTGGTTAAGTCAAAATGTGTTTTCCATATCAAATGTGCTAAAGCTTTACAGATAATTGTTCTGATGCAGGCTCAGTAAATGTAGTCCTCTGGACAGATTCTTCTTTGTATCAAAAATACTTTTTCAGTCTGAGGAGCTGTGACAAACTCAGTCATTTTTCCTCCTTGATACAGAGGAAAGATGGTTTGAGAGAGGAGTAAAGGAGGCCATCTTTGTGAAAAGAAACCGTCCATCATTAAACAGAGGTGGAGGCCTCCATGTTCAACTGTCCACCTCTTACAATGCTGGTATTGCTAGTATGTTACTGTTCATATAAAATATTTGATAATGTTTGTTCTGGCAAACTACCTGGCTGCTGCTCCTCCCTGTCACTCCTCTCTGCTGCTCAGTGAGGAGGCCCAGGTGGGACCAATTAGCAATCAAAGCAAGCAGGTATTTCTGGAGGTGACAAATCTGTCACTCTTGTTTGGACTGAGACTGCAGAACCAGGGTAAGCAGTGAAGCTCACCTGAAATTGTATCTGTGCAGACAGCCTACTGCAACCTATGAAGGACAGCCGGTTTTTCAGCTAACTGAAGCTAACTGCAGATAACTAACTGCCTGCCTAACTACCAAAAAGAACCCATAAACCTTCAATAAATGTGGATCAACAAAAATCAAGGCTATTCAATGAGTGAAATCCTGTTTATAACTTCGATGTAGAGGCTATCCTTTTCAAGTGGAGAATGCACAAGATAAAACACCCAAGGAACTTGGCACTGAAAAACCGTAGTATAAAGACTGGAGTGATACTAAGACTGGAGTGATACTAAGATTTGGTCAGCAAACCCAGACGTGGCCACGGAGGACTAAATCAAGGTTGTTCTATTGCTTATACTGCTAAAATCAGAATGGCTGATTCAGTAATGCTGACAAGGTTGAAGACCACGAGAACAACAGTGAAGCGTCAATTTTCTCGTGTGGCCAATAATGTGCTACGAATGCACACCATGATGTCTGAGGAGGAGCTCAGGGACAGCTTTGTAAAGCTCACAGAAGAAGCTAGTAAAGTCCTTGAGGCCAATAATGACGTTGAAGAACAGTACATTGCTGAAAATTCAGACTCAGATGAGTTAAGTGAACAGCAAAAAGCTGACTTGGATAAAACCACCACAGAGTGTGAGAAAAAGATGGAAGAACTAAAAGATCTCATACAAAACACACTGTGGGAAAATTTTGGAGAGTATGAACTGACACAGGCAGTCACAACTGCAGAGTCACATGCTGATCATGTGGATGCTGTGGACCCAAGAAAAGACACAGTTGCGTACGAGTTCATAATAGAACATCTGCAAAAATTGGTGAAGACAGCAACGGCGGTGTATAAACATTGGAAATGCTGGGCTCCACGTGTAGAGCAACATCAGTTCCTGAGCCGGATCAGAGGCCTCGAAACTATATTGCCAAGACTGGAATTAAGAAGAGCAGAAGTACAAACCAAAGAAGGAGCCAGCAGATTGAGAACTTCAACGATCTTACCGGCCCCACCAGCCATTAGACTAAAGCCTGCTGCTCTCCCAAAGTTCACTGGCATTCGCAGAGTGTTTCATCAGTGGAAAAAAGATTGGGAAGCACTTCAGATGCAAGGAGAACCTACCGGATCCGAAGAGATTAAAAAATTTAATCTACTAGACAGTGTGGATGAAAAAATAGTACGAGACCATCGTCTCACAAACTACACAACAGCTGATGAGATATTTCGGGTCCTAGAGAACCGCTTTGGAAACAAATCCACTATTGCCCTTGAGATAGTGGAGGAGCTCCAGATGGTTCCACCAGTTAGAGGCAACCAGCCCAAGAAGATAGTCGAGTTAATCCAAACTGTAGAAAAGGCTCTGATTGACCTTAAAGAACTTGGTGCAACCGGTGCTATAAAGAACCCCCTTATAACAAAAGCAATAGAGAGTAAACTTCTGGATGGTCTGAAAAAGGAATGACTTCTCCATGTAGCCAGCAAAGGGAGAGAGGCTGAAGAGGACAAACGATTTGACTACCTCCTGACATTTCTTAAAGGTCAAGAAGCCATCTATGAAAAGCTGGATCAACTGAAGGAGGAGGAGTCAAAACCAAGGTCTGAACCTTGGCAAGCCCGGACCAGAACAGCTACCCAACCAACAAACATATCTCAAGGTTGTGTGGTCTGTGGAGACGCAAAGCACAAGAAAAGGCTGTATTTTTGCCAAAAATTTTGTACGCTTAAGCTGTCAGAAAAGAGGGAAGCTGTCAAGAAGCTGGGGGCCTGCAAAAAATGTCTTGAAGTTCACAGTGGAGTTGGATACTGTAAAACTGATTTCCTGTGTAGGCGACCAGACTGCAAAGAGCAACACACTGCAGAGCACCATTATTATCTTTGCCCAGGGGCTGAAGTGTCTAGGGGCCATTCTGTTCAGAGGCACAAAGACAGCACAGTGGGAGGTGATGTAGGAGACCGTTACACTCAAGCCCAACAAGCCCAACTTCACCAGCATCAAGCCCAACAAGACTTTATTAAAAGCCTCCCACCTGAACAGGCAGAAAAGTGTCGCCATGTTTTCTGTAAAGTGGTGGCTAAAACATCTCTTGTGTCTAATCAGCCCAACATTCTAGCAAAGAATGCTTTAGTGGAATGGCCTGTCATTATGGCTACGTTCACACTGCAGGTCTTAATGCTCAATTCCGATTTTAAAAAAAATCAGATCTTTTGGTGTGAACGTTCACACTACATTTTAAATGCGACCTGCATCAGACCTGGCATGACTCCAGTGTGAACGCTCTACGTTGCAGAAGTGACCCGCATGCGCAGAAGAAAACATCAGTGCAGCTGTAGATGTGATGAAATATTAAAAATTGAGCTTCAGCTGTGTTCTGCTCCATTTCTCTTTTGGATCCGCGCTGCGGCTCATGTCTCAGCCTGCGTGACGTGACATGCAGGCTGCGAGTTGCTTGTTTGGGCTTGTTTTCATGGGGCTGGTCGCTTGTTTTTGTCCTGACGCTTTGAGGAAGTAAACATGGACGCGCGCAACAGTTTTCAGTGTGTGTTCGTAATTTTGAAGTTGTTCTCCAATCGGGGAGAGCTAAACATCCAAAAATGAAAGGCAAAAACTGAGAAGAAAGCAAGCGAGTTGTGTGCGTCGCTGCAAGTACAGAGAGCTGTCCCCCCGCTAGCCCCTACCCCGCTCTAGCTACAGAGAGCTGGTCTCCCCCCGCTAGCCCCCATCCCGCTCTGAGCTGCGTGTCTCCTTTGTGTCTGTACAAACACACGCAGGCTCAATTAAATGAGCCGCACGTGTTCTGAAAAAGTCAGATGTAAGTCACATGAGCATTCAGACTGCAGTCGCTTTGAAAACATCAGATATATATCTGATTTAAAACCACATACTGAAACGGCCTGGGTCACATTTGAAAAGATTGGATTTGGTGCGTTCAGACTGTCATTAAAAAATCAGATATGGGTCAGATGGGGCAAAAAAATCAGATTTGGGTCAGATTTGCCTGCAGTGTAAACGGGGCCTTTGATGCTTTTAGAGGTCACAGCAAATGCAAGGCAAAAAATTGGGACCCTAATTGATATAGCATCAGATAAAAATTATATAACACATAAAGCAGCTGATCGATTAAAGATGAGAAGTGAAGCTATAACCCTTGTTGTCCACGGTGTGGGAGGAATGAAAGTTCAAGTTACTACAAGACGTTACCTCCTAAAGATCCGAGTCCAAACAGAAAGGGGAAATTTCAGGTCCCACCAACTCCTCTGCTATGGTTTAGACAGCATCGCAGATATCCACCAACATGTGAGTGCCAAGACACTGCAAGAGTTCTTCCCCAACGTCCCTCTCAGTGAACTAGTGAGACCAAAAGAAATACAGCTGTTAATAAGCCATAAAGAAGGGCGTCTGGTTCCACAGAAGATATGCGCTGTTGGAGATCTTGTATTATGGGACGGACCATTGGGAAAGACAGTCGCAGGAGCGTACCCTGGGCTGTTTGAAGATGCTATAATTACAGCGCACAAATCTAGAATGCGCTTTGCAAGATCTATGAGAACTGCTGCAATGATGTATAAAGAACGTGTCTGCTCCTTACCTACCGTCAAGCATGTTAGTTCTGGTGCTACCACTCATGATTTTCTTGAGTGGTGGAAGTGGGATAGTATAGGTGCTGCTTGCACCCCAAAATGTGGAGGCTGCCGCTGTGGCAATTGCCAACCTGGTGGCAAAGAAATGACCTTGGCTGAAGAAAGAAAGTTAGAAGTGGTTAAGTACGGACTGACATATGCTGGTGCTGATGACCACACTGATGGTCCTCATTGGCATGCAAGCTACCCATGGTTCAAAGATCCCTCAACATTGGCAAACAATAAAAGAACAGTGGAGTCAACCTTTCTCAGAACAGAGAGACAATTAGCCAAGAAACCGCGGTGAAGAAGGCCTATAGTGCTCAAGTTCATGAGATGGTTGACCGCCGGGCTGCAAAAAAGCTGACTGAGGAGGATCTATTAACCTGGAAGGGACAAGTCTGGTACATAAGTCATCTCATTGCTCCCAACCCACACTCTGTTACAACTCCAGTGAGACTCGTCTGGAACAGCAGTCAACAGTATAAAGGCCAAAGTCTAAATGATCTGCTGTTGAAAGGTCCTGATGTCCTCAATCCAATCCGAGCTGTCCTCCTCAAGTTCCGTCAAGGCTCCTTTGCTGCTCTAGGAGACATCAAAAAAATGTACAATTCTGTCTGGCTTGAGGAGCGAGAGGTCCATCTACACCGGTTCTTGTGGCGTGATTCGGAGGATGAGGAGCTGGGAGAGTACGCAATCACAAGGGTAAACATCGGAGATAAACCAGCAGGTTGTATAGCGCAACTCGCCATGAGAGAGACGGCAAACTTACCTCAATTCAGCCATCTGAAAGATGAATGTCAAGTACTACATGAGCACAGCTATGTAGATGACATATTAACATCCCACAACTGTCGTGAAAGACTTGAGGTAATCACAAAGAATATAGAGTATATTCTAAAAGCAGGAGGATTTGAGCTGAAGCCGTGGGTCTTCTCAGGCCAAAGTAAAGGAGAGGAAAGGAAGGCATCACCAAAGATGATTGCCCTGCCAAACCAACTAAAGGAGGAAGACAACAAGGCACTTGGCCTCGGCTACATCGCGGACGAGGACAAGTTGTACGTCATGGTAAAAATCAACTTCTCAAAGCGGAAGAAAAAAATGAGACTCGGCCATGATTTACTGCTCGAAGAAGTACGAATGAAAACACCAGACCCATTGACAAGACGTGAATTGTTGAGTCAAGTTGCTGGTTTATATGACCCAATCGGCTTGACTACGCCAGCAAAACAAAAAGGAACCATCTTGGTTCGAAGAGCATTCCAGGAGGCAAAACCAAGGTGTGACATTGTCAAAGATACATGGGACCTTGCCTTATCTGATGAACTCCACAGAGATGCAGTGGATCTATTTGAGGAGTACGTCCAGCAAAGTAAAATAAAGTTCACAAGAGCCCTTACTCCTCCAGATGCTACAACTGAACCCATTGCAGTCACCTTTTCAGACGGCAGCAAAAATTCTTATGGTGCTGTTCTCTACCTACGGTGGAACTACTTCAAGCGAATAACAGTTCGACTAGTGGAGTCTAAAGCAAAACTGACACCTCTAGACCAGAAAGGAGATGCAGTCAAAGCAGAGCTTTGTGGTGCAGTTTTTGCAAGCAGTCTTAAAAAATATTTTGAGCTGCATACGTAGATCAAAGTCAGCCAGTGGTACCATTTGCTGGACAGCCAAACGATTCTTGGAGCCATCTAGCGTGAGAGCTATGGGTTCCGGACTTTCTTTGCTACTAGGATTGGAGAAATTCAAAGCAGCACACGATTACAAGACTGGTGGTGGATCCCTGGACAGCTCAATGTAGCTGACATTGTTACTCGAGGAGCTGGGCCAAAAGAACTTGATGCCAATTCAGAGTGGCAGCAAGGGCCAAAGTTCTTATATCTCCCTGCGGGTGAGTGGCCCATCATGTCAGCAGAAGAGGCGTCTGTGGCTGCCCGAGAAAGCATTAACAACATGCAAAAGAAGTCATTTGTAGCAGTACTCACTAGAGCTCGAGCAAAGAAAAGTATGCAAAGTCCTAAGCAGACATTTCCTGCCGGTGCAACTGTCAAAAACTTGATTGATGAAAGACGCCTTAGTAACCTAATGCGCTTGGTCAAAACTATTGCTTTTGTGTGGAGAGCTGCCAGAAAATTTATATTCGGAAACAAGTCCATAAAGACTCCAAAGTGGGAGGTGGTGCCAACAAATGGGGTCATCACTGCCACCGAACGTCATGATGCGTTCAGGGATATTTGTCACGCTGTCCAAGAGGGGTTGACCCTCCCTGCTACCACCACAGACCGCTTGGTGGTGTACCAAGAGGCAGAGACAGGGTTACTAGTCTGTGGTGGGAGAATTCATGGTTTTAGAGACGACAGCATGGTAGTTCCCCTCCTACCTTCCCATGCGTGGGTCTCTAACTTATTGGCACGGGAGGCACACAACGACGGTCATGAAGGTGTGGCTACGACCCTGCTGAAAATGAGGAGAAAAGCTTGGGTCATTCAAGGAAGGAGACTCGCCCAAAAAGTAGTGGAAAACTGCCTTATCTGCAAAAAGTACAAAGCAAGAAGGTGCCAACAAATAATGGGTGATCTACCTCCTGAAAGAACCTTACCTGCGGCTCCATTTGAGTTCACAGCAGTTGACTTATTTGGACCATACCTTGTCAAAGACGTAATTAAGAAAAGAACCTCGATGAAAGTATGGGGTGTCGTTTTCAGCTGTATGGTCAGTAGTGCTGTTCACATAGACCTGGTAGGCACAATGTCAACGGAAAGATTTTGATGACATACCAGCGGTTCACATAAATTAGAGGACACCCAAGAAAAATCTGGTCTGATCCAGGAACAAACTTCATTGGGGCCAAACCTGTATTGAGAGAGCTATACCAGTTCTTGGAATCTCAAGACAAAGCTGCAATAGAGGAGTTATCGGCTCAGAAAGGCACTCAGTGGGAGTGGAAAATTAATCCAGCTGACTCACCTCACCGCAACGGCGCTGCTGAAGCCGCTGTCCGCATAGTCAAGAAGGCATTCCAGAGCTTAGGCACCAAGACTGGTCTTAATTACAATGAGCTCCAGATAGCTCTCCAACTTGCTGCCAACCTCTCCAACGAACGTCCTATAAATGCCCAAGTGCAGAGCGGTGAAGACTGTATCCAATATGTATCGCCCAACACACTCCTCTTGGGACGTGCATCTCCAAGTGGTGACATCAGAACATTTGACTTTGCAAGCTACCTTACAAAAGACTTCGAGAGATGCAGCTTCATGTCAACAGATTCTGGAAGTCATGGAGCCAGCTTGCCGGTCCAAACTTATTTGTGAGAAGCAAATTGCACACTTCATAGCAAAACGTCACTGTTGGAGACATTGTTTGGCTGTGTGACCAAAACGCAATACGAGGCCAATTCAAGTTAGGACGGGTCAAGAGTGTCAATCAGGACGCTAAGGGCATCGTCCGAGATGTGGATGTTAAAGTAGTCCAAGGCTCCTGCATCCCTGTGATAAGACACACACCAAGACAGCCCAGGACCAGAGCGCTGGAAGAAACTGCCCAAACGACAATCCTGCACAGAGATGTTCGGTGCCTGGTTGTTTTGTTGCCAGTGGAGGAACAAGTCTAGAACTGACATGTAGTTTGCTACAAATGATTCTGCGGTCTTTCCAGGGATTCCGTGGAAAGATCGAGTGGGAGGTGTTCTGGCAAACTACCTGGCTGCTGCTCCTCC
>JBBPBX010012834.1:5563-53394 GCA_038048925.1 Garcialebias charrua | reverse complement strand
TTTAATATTAAAATCATCTCTAATGATTTGGGCTAACGGTTCAATACTAATGGCAAACAGAAGAGGTGAAAGCGAGCAGCCCTGTCTACACCCCCGTTCTAGTGGGAATCTATCGGACCTAAAGCCATTAACTTTGACTGCTGCCTGTGGAGAAGAGTAAAGTGTTTGCACCCAATCAACAAAATGTGGTCCGAATCCAAAGCTTTTCAAACTATGAATTAGAAATTTCCATGACACTCTGTCAAACGCCTTTTGAGCATCTAACGATATAATTACTGAATCCTCCTTCCTTTCTTTTTGTATAGTTATTAAATTTAATAAACGTCTTAGATTATCAGTATAGTATCTGCCTGCAATAAATCCTGTCTGATCAGGATGTATAATTTGTGTGATAAATTTGTTAAGTCTTCTTGCAAGAATTGCTGTAAGTATACGTAGGTCTGTGTTCAGCAGTGATATAGGTCTATAGGATTGTAAGTCTGTAGGATCCTTGCCCTCTTTGAGAATTACAACAATAGTAGCATCTGTCCAGGATGGTGCCAAGGTTTTGGATTTTAGAGCATAATGGTATGCTTTTAACAGCAAGGGAGCCACGAGATCTATAAATGTTTTATAGAAATCGTTGGGAAATCCATCTGGTCCTGGACTTTTGTTGTTCTTAAGTGATTTAATTACCTGCTTGATCTCCCACTCCTCAATCGGCTGATCTAATTTCAAAGCTGCTTCATCCGTTAAGTGATTCAGTTTTATATTATTTAAAAAATCTATAATCTCTTGGTCATTATTACATGTATCAAAATTGGTATATAATGATTTATAGAATTTTGCAAAGGCCTCTGCAATTTTGTCGGTTTTGGTCTCCATATTCTCTTGGAATTTTATTTTATGAACCAAGTTGGAGGACTGTTGTTTCCTCAATCTAAATGCCAATAACCTACTAGCTTTTTCACCATATTCATAATATTTTTGGTTAGTGAACCTCAAGTTGCCCTCTACTTTATCTGATAATAGGCTATTTAATTGTCTGCGGGCTGCATTTAATTCCTTCATTATTTTAGCTGAGGCCTGTCTTTTATGTTTACCCTCTAAATCTTTGATTTTGTCCTCCAAATCTTTTCGTTTAGCATTCTTCTGTTTTTTCCTTGCAGACGTGAAGGAAATTATGCGGCCTCGCAGAAATGCTTTGGCGCAGTCCCATATTATCAGAGGTGTTATTTCTGTAGATATATTAGTTTCTAGGTAGATCTTGAGCTCATCTGCAATAAATGCAACAAATGTATTGTCATTAAGCAGTGACGTATTAAGCCTCCATTGTTTAGATGTTAGCCTATGTCCTATATCCCATTTTAATAAGACGGGTGCATGATCAGAGATAGTAATAGGTAATATTTCTATCTCTACTATTCTATTCATTTCTAATTTTGGGGTAAAAAAGTAATCGATCCTGGAGTAGGAAGCATGCCTACTAGAGTAGAAAGTGAAGTCTTTAGTTCTGGGAAACCTACTTCTCCATACATCTACAATTCCTGCCTCTATAATCTGATGTTTAAGCATCCTGCTCATCCTAGAGAGTGGGGTTTTTGGTGTAGGCAACCTGTCCAGTATTTGTGACATGGTACAATTGAAGTCCCCCCCCAGTAACAACAGCCCAGTGCTGTACTGTATAATTACCTTAAACAATGACTTTATGAAATCAGGTGCATCCGTATTGGGTGCATAAGCATTAACAAACGAAACTTCTCTACCATCAATTATACCATTAACCAATACGTATCTTCCCTCTGTATCTCTATGTAGCCGCGTTAGTGTGAAATTAATCTGCCGATGCAAAAGTATGACAACACCCTTTTTTTCCCCGATCGGTGGGATGAGTAAAAAGCCTTATCTGCCCAAGATTTTTTTAATTTTTCATGCTCTGTATCAGATAGATGGGTTTCTTGCAAGAAAGCTATGTGACAATTAATTTGTTTTAATTGGTTCAATATTTTCTTTCTTTTGACAACATTATGGAGCCCTCTTACATTATAAGTTACAATTTTAAGTGGGTCACCCATTCTCTCTATTTAAACTATATTTAAACATCTCAAAAATTATCATGACTGGTAACAACAACTTCATGCATATTACCGTCTTATCTGTGTGAAGTCTAATGGGCACAGAGTGAGCACAGATTTGACCGTAGAAGGGAAAAACAAAATTTAAACTACTATAACCAACACTTCTAGTCTCAAAAATATAGCCATTAACAAATAATAATACAAAATAATAATAATGGAAAGAAAGGAATAGTTTTTTTACAAAATAATTGCATAAGATCCCCAAGATACCAAGGGATCAAATCTAAACAAAACCAAACCAAGTAAAAGCTATGCTTAATTATTTGGGACGTAGTCCGCAGCAGCTAAAGTAAGCCGCAAAAGTGCACAACAAAGATTGAATATGAGTGTGCAATACGTGCGCTTAGATATGCGAGGAAAATAAACTCAAATCACAGTATTAATATATTCTGCACAAGCTCCTGCAAATCAAAGAACAAAAAAGAAACGGGGAAACAAAATAAAACAGCATATTTGCTCATACGCCAGAGTATATAAGAAGGAGCTGTATAAGAGTTAGTAAAACCAACGAGATATTTTTTAGAGTGTTCTTTTTTTTTTAGTGTTCTCTGACTCTGAGCGCTCCGTACCTTATTCAGCTGTCTCTGTTTGGATGATATTGTTCTGGACATATTCCATAGCTGTTTTGGGATCCAAGAACTCCTTTTCTTCATTACGATATGTAATCCGAAGTCGGGCTGGGTAAAGTAGACCATAACGAACCTCCTTAATTCCGTGTAGCGCTCTCCGCACCTCCGTGAAGGCAGCTCTGGCTTTGGCTACACTGGCCGTGTAGTCGGGGAAGAAGGAGACGCGGCTCCCGTTGTAGAGAAGTGGAGCTTTGCCTCTGGCTGTCCTCAGGACCTCCGCTGCGTCCCCGTCATTATGAAGTTTAGCGATGATGACTCTTGGAGACTCACGATTCCCGGTGCGACTCCCGGTAAGCGTGCGATGTGATCTGTCCACCTTTATTTCTTTATCCAACTGTAGCACTTCTTTGATGATTTTAGCTACAGCTTGAGGAGAGCTGGAGCCTGGGCGTTCTTCAATGCCCACTATCCGAATATTAGATCTTCTCATCCTCCCTTCTAGGTCTTCACATTTATTTTTGAGCGTTAACATTTCTTTCTGTAAACTTGTTACAGTAGACTGAAGCGAAGTGACGTCGTCTGACCACTTTGACAGGCCTCCCTGTAAATCCAGGACATCTGTCTTAATAATATCCACTTCAGCTTGAACAGTCTTTGAGCTGTTAACAATTTCAGAGCGAACAGCTTGCAGTTCGGATCTTAAAGCTTGAAAATCTTCCGCTAATGCAGCTTTAAGTTCGTCTCTTATCACTTGAGCAATTTCTCCTCTTAGTGACGATAAAATATCTTCTTTTATTTCTTCCATACTCATATTTGGTTCTTCAATCCCGGCGTTTGAGGGTGGGGCCGCGTCAGCTGCTGCTCGTTGTCTCGTAGTCCTGGCCGGCTTTGCAGCAGCCTCGCTTCCGTATCTATATTTTTGCAGTTTTTCGGCCATTCAGGATAATTTTGTTCGGATTGTCCAGCTATTAATGACCCAAGATATACTCTCCAGTTTTTCAGCTGATTTTAACGTAGTTAAAGCTGTTTATTATATACGGATTTTAAAGGATCTGCAGGAGCTCAGAGAAACACGTCCTACACCATACCTCCGCCCACCTCCCCGATTTCAGAAAACGTTTTTTGAAACAAACAATATAACTCATTAATACTCATAAAATAGTTATCCTACACAACTAAAAACATATACAGTATGCCTATATTTTGAAATATTTTTTTTATTTTATTATTTCATTTTTATAACTTTTTTTTAAAAGTCTTCAATGTAAAATGGTGAAGAGCTCCAGAAGTTCCAGTGGGGCGGCGCCCCCTATTGGCCGGCCGCCCCTGATGCTTTGTATGTTTTATCGTTTTAATTAACTTATCTTTTGTGTTATTGTACAGCACTTTGGTTAACCCTGTGGTTTTTAAAATGTGCTTTACAAATAAAGTTGATTGACTGATTGATTGAGGGCTCCTGAAACTATCTTATCACCAACAAACTGTTTGGTCCACTATGTGAGTGTGCTGCTTGTGGGACTCAGTTTGCTTGGGGCTCCTCGGACTGATGAAGTCCTTTGGATGAAGGATGAAACATAAAAATAAATAAAAAAAAACATCCAGATGATCTGACTGAACTTTGTTGAATTTTTTACCTGGATTATTGAGCATGAACTTTGAAATTATGGGTGAAAATGTTCCATTGAAAAGTGTTTTCAGCTCTACGTTTATATGAAGATTATCAAAGGGCCCCCTCTTGTGGGTTTACCCCCAACTTTGGGATCGTAAAAGTAGAGGTGTCTGCAAATGTAGGCAGGCACGATGTGGACAACAAAATAATGTGCACGGCCGGGATTTCCACAAACTGTCTGCACAAAACAAGGTTACACAACTCTGGTCCCTCAGTGGCAAACAAATGGAAATTTACTATATTTCCTCGTAATTCTGATTCACCAGCTAGTCTCAGCCCAGTGAGACATAACTTTTATGTTAGCGTGAAACCTATTTGTGTTTTGGTAGAAAAATGTTTAGCATGTGAACATTATCCCATCTAGTTTAATTTACTCGTAATTTTTTGTTTCCTTTTCAGCTCCCGAGGCACAGAGAGAGACGGTGTTTGTATGCGCCGCCTGTAACTCCTCCCTCACCAAGTCACAGTGAGATGGACAGTTAGTTTTGCCGCCAGAACCCTTCACCGGAGCCCAAACAATTGTAAAGAAATCTCTTTTATGTGGAATTTCAGGACCTTCCTGCCTTTAGCAGCTGCATCTCTTCGTACTGTCTCAAGTTGCTTATGGGATTTGTGCTGTAACGTGTTGAGCTATTTCCTGCCTGAACGATCAGTGATGGATTGGACCTTATGAGTCTTGAAGGCTTGATACAGAGCTTTGTGGCCCCAGAAATAACAGACCTACTTTCTTTCTGCCATCTGAGTGGAGAGGGGTGTAAACGTGCCCAGCAGAGGCCAAGACGTAGCTGGTGGAAATCAATGTATTTGCTGTTACCTGCTTTACCTTACCTGTCCTCTGCAGCAGGTAACTCCTACTCTGTAGCGACAAAATAACGGTCCTGTAAATGCGAGATACTTTTAGATAAATGGTGAAGTACGCGTATTCACCAAACAATGATTATGACGTCTTCATTCAGCTATGCAAGCAAAACACAGGTTTTCTTGTTAAACATTTCAACTTTAAGTTTTCAACTGTGTCATGATCAGATGTGTGACTGACCTTCATTAGGTGAGTGAGCTTATATTTATTCCACAAAAAAATATAGATAATTTATATATTTTATTTTGGAAGCGGCCCTTTTAAAGTTTTACTTGCTATAATAATTGCTAGGTTTTGCTCTTTGGATAAAGAGTCTCACAAGTTGCGGAGGCAGCAAAACACACATCCTCAAGCAAAAAAGCACAACTTGTACAATTTATTTAATATTTTAATTAACTCCTTCCATTTCTAATGTTTTTTTCCTGTGTGGACAAATGAGCTTATTGTTGTTCGTCTAAAGTGTCTCTTCTAACTAGAATGATGGCTTTCCTTACTGGATTAAAGCCGTTTAAAAGGCTCAAGAAACAAATAGCCTCACACTCTTGCAAGCAGGACTTGACTAGAAGAATCAATTTTGAGGCATTAAAACTCAGAACATGGACCTGATGGTTAAGTTAGTTTTTAATTTTGAATCAGACACAGATGATTGTAACTGCTTTGCTTTTATGGTAATATTACACTGTTCTTGTTACTGTAATCTCTTCTAACTGTTCTATATCTAATATATATTTAATTTAAAACTCCTGAAAGTGCTGTTTATTATTTAACTTGATGATTGTGTATATATTGTTCCCTATTTTTAAGGTAAAAATTATGCCATTATTGAAATAAACTGTGACATTTTCATTTATTAAAAGTGAGTAGGGATATATGTATTATCTTTTCTTTTTTTTTTACAGAATTTTAAAAGCACCTAAAATCGAAATTGTATTAACCTATCCCTGATGTAATTTTATTACCATTTCAACCATTTCTTAGCAATGGCATTAAACTTTATTATTTTGTTACTCAAAGAAGTTGTTTCCTGACAGAGTTTGAGTGTCATATAAAGATATGGTCAGTGATTAAAGCCAAATTGGTTGATTTTGGCAGCTTAAGTATTTAAAACATTTTTTGGGGGGTGGGGTGGTAAAATTACTGATTAAAATCTAAGGTTATCTTCAATTTTAACTTATGTACAATGATTGGCAAGTCAAGCCAATCCAAAAGTAAGGAAATTAATGTCTGCTCTTGTATCCTTTAGTCATTGCCAAATTAGTGTATACAGTATCATTTAAAACAAGTTAACCAAAATGCTTAAAACAAGGCAACACAATACAATATAAAACAATAAAATACATTAAATAAGAGTAACAAGAAAAATGGAATAAGGGACCAATTAATAACAAGGTACCCAGACTGGATCCCTGAGGAACCCCAACAGTGAGAGGGGCCATAGAAGAGCAATAAACTAACGAAGTGTACATAAAAACTTGTTTTTTTTTTTCCCAGTTATGCAGAAATATGTGGCTATTTCTTGAGCTAAACATGGATTTTTGATTATTTATTAAATGAAAAGAAGCTGAAAACTAATTTCAAATTATTCCATAATACAAAGGCTAATAACATTTTTTAATTACTCACTGAAAACTCTTGTGGATTGGCCAAAAATAATTAATGGTATTCAATTTAATCTGATAAATGTGCTCATAAATTTAAAAATTATAAGCTAAATTTGTGACTAGATGTCATTTACCATGTTGTTTGTTTAACTACGGAAATAGCCAAAGTGATTTATTCATTCATTCAACCTTTATTTAGGCAGGTTAATGTGAGCCTCGATGACTCATTTACAGTAATTATTTACATAAAATGGTAAACTTAATTTCTAACAAAGGTTGTGCAAAAAACATGTATTTAAATGCCAAACTCTCAGGCGCTCCACCCTGCTTAATCCCTGGTATTTATTCTTGGCAGTTTTACTCTTATTAATCTTTTTTTTCTTTCACGTTTAATCATTTTTTTCTTTCACGTTTAGCATCAGATTCACTTCTACTTCACCTAAACATCTTCTCTGTGGTTCTACGATTGTCAGATTTCATCATATTTGTTTACCTACATAGACTACGGCCAGCCCAATATAGGTGACTTGTAGTTTGTTGAGTGATTTGTTTACACTGAGCATAGATCCACATTTCCAGATTCTAATAGATCTGAAAAACTATTCTTTCAAGCTGCAGCGTAGTTAATAATAACCTTTTTATGTTTATAGTAAGTTCATATTTTGCAATGAAATCATTGAGATGATTCAGGCTCATTTCCAAAATTATATTTACATATTTTGTATTTTATTATTTATTTGTATGGACTAAAAAAAAATTAGATGACTCCTTTTACAGTTTTTCTTAATTCAGTAGAGTAACTTTACTTATAATAAAGTTGTCCTCATTAGTCGGGTAGCTTAAATTAATAATGTTGGAAATATTTAGCATCATAAAGTCAGAGAGTCTTTATTGTCATTTGCACCGCATGTGGTACATGTGATGAAAATGAGATTATGTACACGGGGTCCCAGTTACATCCAACAACAAATGCAAGAGAAAAACAGTAATAACATCTAGAATTAACTAAGAGAAACATCAACTAGTAATACACTAAGCCCTAATGTAGTGGAAAAACATCATTATAAACAGCAGCACGAACATGAGTCTGTATGAGCAGATGGTCACAGATGAACACAGCAACAAGAAAACAGATCAGCATCAGCATGATGTGATATTTTGCAGTGTTTATTCTTATTATTTATTTATTCATGAGTCTAACAGCCTCAGGGTAGAAGCTGTTCCTCAGTCTAGTGGTTCTACATTTGATGCTCCTCAACCTCCGTCCTGAGGGGAGTGGGGCAAAGAGTGAGTGTGCTGGGTGAGTGAGGTCTTTCATGATGCAGGTGGCTCTTTTCCTGCATCTGGAGGTGTAAATGTCTGTGATGGTGGGGAGACTGACTCCAACAGACTTCTGTGCAGCCTTCACCACTCTCTGTAGAGCTTTCCTCTCTGCAACTGTGCAGCCTCCATGCCACACATTGATGCTGGAGCACAGGATGCTCTCCACTGCACACCTGTAGAAGGAGGTGAGGACTGGGCTGCTCAGACCAGCTCGTCTCAGCCGTCTGAGGAAGTAGAGTCTCTGATGACCTTTCTTGATCAGGCTGGTGGTGTTGTTGCTCCAGCTGAGGTTATCATTCAAGTGTACACCCAAGTATTTGTAGCTGGAGACCACTTCCACTGCAGATAAAGATAAAGAAGCACCATTAAACTTTTCAGATTCTGACCCACAAAATAACAAGGCCCAGCTGTCATTAATATAACAGTTAGATATTTTTATTTATTTTATTTTTATTTATTTTATTTATTCATTTCAATTATAAAACACAAAGACAATTTAATTAATAAATAAAAAAACATAAAATGAAAGGAAGCAGAAGAAGAAAAAATTATTATTGTATCTGCTCCAAACAAAATCAATTCAAACTATTAAATCAAACAATAATCATCTTATACATAATACAGCAAAATACAAAACTCATCAAAATTTACAGTTTGGAGTTAATTTGATATTAATTAACTTATGTGTATCTTTTCAACAAAATAGTCTTAAAATATTTTTCTTAAATATAAACATTGACTTCACTTCTTTTACATAATTTTCCAAACTATTCCATAGACCTATTCCCTGTGTTGTAGTAGACCAACCCTTTAAACTGGTTCTATACTTTGGTTTTACAAAAATATCCATTCCCTTTAGATTATAACAACTTTTCCTTTTAACAAAATACGCTTGAATGTTCGATGGTAGTAAGTAATTCTGAGCTTTATAAATGAGTAAAAAAAATATTATAGTCTACCAAATCATAAAACTTAAGTAATTTCAATTGACAAAACAAAACTAGAAGGATGACAAAAATGCTTTCTTGTTATAATTCTTATAGCTCTTTTTTTGTAAAATAAAAATAGGCTTTTTTATAGATATAAACAGCCTCAACCATTTATCAGACGTTCATTCATGAATGACCACTTTTTCTAGTTTATTAAATACTACGTTTTATTTTATT
Organism: Garcialebias charrua; assembly: GCA_038048925.1. Lineage (NCBI taxonomy): Eukaryota > Metazoa > Chordata > Actinopteri > Cyprinodontiformes > Rivulidae > Garcialebias > Garcialebias charrua. Next base: position 44,090 of record JBBPBX010012834.1, on the reverse strand, counting down.
TCTGGACATCATCTCAAGACCACGTGACATTTTATGAGCCCCGCCCCCTAATTTGGAACCCAACGTTTAAAAGCATAAGCCCCGCCCTTGCTGTGTTTAACCACGCCCCCGTCACTAAAGCGATTTTCAGCACGCGGAGGGAGGATCTGCCTCGCGTCCACGGATGGCAACATGGCGACAGAGGTAAGACTAACTGTCCTGTCTTTAGTTCACGCTCATGTTTCAGTAAAATGTGTAGATATTATAATAACGACTTAAAACAAATAACATTAAATGAAAGGCGGGAGCAATTAAACGGTTAGCAGCGACTCTGACTTGTACCACATCACTCGCTTATCGTCAAAAACGGTTGTGATAATTGTGTTACTTTAAATAATAATAATAAAAAAGAATAACCGCAAATAGGGAGACTTCAGAGTCAGCTGTATGACGCGCAGGCAGAAATTTAGCATAAACAGCAGATTAACGTCACGTTAAGCTGTTTTTGGTGAAAGCAGGCCTTTTTTTTTTTCACTTTAATCCGCCACGGCTGGACCAGACACAAACACTGAAGTGAGGTCAGCATCACGGACAGAAGCCACAACAACAGCCTGATGGAACATGATCTTCTGTGATAGTCATTTTGTGATGGCCTTTTATCAGCCTGCCTCATCATGTTCCCCCTCATCGATCTGTTGTGAGATGTAGTGAAATGTCACCTTCTGCAGAGCTGCTCTTCCCTGAAACACCAAGAAAGGAAATGTCCTTGGTGTGTGGATGAGGTTGCATGTCCACTTCTGGGCTCTGCTCCAACAGCAAACAGCGACTGATGCGTTCTGTCTGCTCCCACTCCATCACCCTACACCTCCACACCAGCTACTGTTTGTACACAAGTGAACCGAGGTCTCCCCGGAGACTCGTTCAAGAGATACTTGTAATATCCCTCATGGTACTATTGTTTTGTCCTTAGTTTCACAACCTGCAGGAGTTGAGGCACAGTGCATCGCTTGCCAACAAGGTGTTCGTCCAGAGGGACTACAGCGAAGGGACGGCATGCAGGTTTCAGACCAAGTTCCCGTCTGAGCTGGAGAGCAGGGTAAGAAATGGGTTTTCTATCTCTGTACCACAGCCCTCTGTGTGGAGCAGAGCGCTGCCATCTAGGGTGCTCAAGGGAGCAGATGGTGAGGGTTAAGGGCCCAGATTGGGGCAAATAAGGGTGGAGGCAGGTGTGGGTGCTTCACCTTTTCCCACCAGAGGTCACGTTAACCGAATATTTTCCATATTTGACTGGTTGTTTTACGTGATGACGGAGAAATCAAAACACCGTCTGTCATTTGACAGATTAATAATAATAATAATGAATATAATTTATAACGGACTTTTCATTAACAAAAATCTCAAAGTGCTACAAAGTGCAACTAAAATCAAAGATCAAATAAAAACAAGTGATAAAATCAAGTAAAATCAATGATAAAACAACAAAAATCAATAATAAAATCAATTAAAAACATCCACTCTCTACCAACCGGTTCATGAACTTCACACCCCAGTCTGGTAGGTGGCGGTAATTGCACATTACGGCTTTTGTTTCAATGTTTCCCACCCACATTTTTTTATGTTGTTGGTCTGAGCAACCTTCCAATCACAGGCTCGTCTTTTCTAACCTCTGCACCATCGCTCTTTTAAATGGGTTTTCTATCTAACATTATTTTGAGGACCAAAACAGTTTCACAGCACGGCCTCATTTTCCTCATTTATGCTGCTTTGAGTCTGTGTTGCAAAAACTGTAAGACCAGACACGTGAAACTTTGTCACAAAATCCAGAATGCTAAGACTGCTACATAGAAATGCGTTTACCAAAATATCTGAGGCCATTAATTCTCTTATGGACAAAGGTGAAAAAGGCAGCTGAACTTCTAGGTCAAGGCTCAAGTAGGCTCACTCTTTGCACCACTCCCCTCAGGACGGAGGTTGAGGAGCATCAAATGTAGAACCACTAGACTGAGGAACAGCTTCTACCCTGAGGCTGTTAGACTCATGAATAAATAAATAATAAGAATAAACACTGCAAAATATCACATCATGCTGATGCTGATCTGTTTTCTTGTTGCTGTGTTCATTTGTGACCATCTGCTCATACAGACTCATGTTCGTGCTGCTGTTTATAATGATGTTTTTCTACTACATTAGGGCTTAGTGTATTACTAGTTGATGTTTTTCTTAGTTAATCCTAGATGTTATTACTGTTTTTCTCTTGCATTTGTTGTTGGATGTAACTGGGACCCTGTGTACATAATCTCGTTTTCATCACATGTACCACATGCGGTGCAAATGACAATAAAGACTCTCTGACTCTGAAGTAGTCCTGAGTCTTGTTCATGAGAACTTCATCGTATAAAGAGGGTGATAGATCAATGGAGTGAGGCCTCGTCCTTAGTAATTAGGGCGTTGTTCTGGTCTGTCAGGGTGAAGAAAGAGCAGAGCTGAAAGGCAAAGCTATCAATCAATCAATTTTATTTATAAAGAGCACCCTTCATACTAAAAGCAGCTCAAAGTGCTGTACAGAATCATAAAACAATAAACTCATAAAATTAATGCAAACGACACACACAAAATAAATAAATTAAATAGTATGGAAAATGTATATATGTATATATATATATATATATATATATATATATATAAATATCAGTTCCTCCAAATCCGAGGCCATGGTCTTGAGCCGGAAAAGGGTAGCATGCCCTCTCCGGGTCGGGGAGGAGGTCCTGCCCCAAGTGGAGGAGTTTAAGTATCTCGGGATCTTGTTCACGAATGAGGGAAAACTGGAGCGTGAGATCGATAGGCGGATAGGTGCAGCGTCCGCAGTGAAGCGGGCGCTGTACCGGTCTGTCGTGGTGAAGAGAGAGCTGAGTCAAAAGGCAAAGCTCTCAATTTACCGATCGATCTACGTTCCCACCCTCATCTATGGTCATGAGCTTTGGGTTATGACCGAAAGAACAAGATCTCGGATACAAGCGGCTGAAATGAGTTTTCTCCGCAGGGTGTCTGGACTCTCCCTTAGAGATAGGGTGAGAAGCTCAGTCATCCGGGAGGGACTCGGAGTAGAGCCGCTGCTTCTCCACATCGAGAGGAGCCAGTTGAGGTGGCTCGGGCATCTGGTTAGGATGCCTCCTGGACGCCTCCCTGGTGAGGTGTTCCGGGCATGTCCCACCGGGAGGAGACCCAGAGGAAGACCCAGGACACGCTGGAGGGACTATGTTTCTCGGCTGGCCTGGGAACGCCTTGGGATTCCCCCAGAGGAGCTGCTCCAAGTGGCTGGGGAGAGGGAAGTCTGGGCCTCCCTACTTAGGCTGCTACCCCCGCGACCCGACCCCGGATAAGCGGAAGAAGATGGATGGATGGAAAATGTATAGATTGAACAGAGATGAACCAGTTCAGGAAATGCAGTTAAAAAGATGGGTCTTGAGCCTGCTCTTAAAAACAACATTCTCTGCAGCCCTCAGGTTCTCCGGCAGACTATTCCACAGACGGGGGCCATAGTACTGGAAAGAAGCCTCACCGTAAGTGTGAGTTCTGACTATTGGAACTGTTAGTAGTCCAGTACCAGAGGACCTTAATGTCTGCGGGGTTCATAGGGCAATATAGCAGCTCTGCAAGATAAGATGGTGCGAGACCATTGAGACATTTAAAAACCACGATTGACATTATCTGTCCCCTGTTCTGTTCCCTGAATGAGGAGGACTAATTTGCACATTGAAGGATCATAGAAAAGTCAATCGAGCTACATCTGAACTACTCTAGGCTGTAAATTGATAGTTTCTTGAAAAAAATAGCAAATAAGTATGGCCCAGTTATGACCAGTTTATATAATTTTAGAGAAAGACGAGAAAGGCTTTGGATGGAGGAACTGTTTCTGTATTGTGAGTTTCAATGTAGGTTTGGGAACTCAGTCTGCATTTCTCCTGTGCTCAACTTGCGTATCTCCTCGGTTTGATCAGTGGAATGGTATTCTGTTGATGTTCATGCATCTTTGATTATATGTCCTGCAGATTGAGCGTACTCTGTTCGAGGACACCGTGAAGACGCTGAACAACTTTTACGCAGAGGCAGAAAAGATCGGAGGACAGTCGTACCTGGAGGGCTGTCTGGCCTGTGCCACGGCGTATCTCATCTTCCTCTGCATGGAGACACGATACGAGAAGGTCGGGCTGCTCACCTTCCACTTGAGGAGTTTTTAAACTCCATGCGAGTTTAATGTGATTAGACTCCCACACATTTTCTCCCCTTATTTTGTCATATCTTTGTCAGGTGTTGAAGAAGATAGCCAAGTACATTCAAGAGCAGAACGAGAAGATCTATGCTCCCAGAGGTCTGCTGATCACGGACCCCATAGAGAGGGGAATGCGTGTTGTATCCTTGCTCGTTTAGGGTAAGCATAAAAATGTAAAGTGTACTCTAGAGTGCAGTGTTTCTTCTTAACGCCATTCACCAGATTGAAATGTCAATCTATGAAGACCGAGGTTCCAGTGGCTCCAGCTCAGGCAGCAGCTCCGTGTCCGGCAGCACTGCTCGATGACCAGGACACTTTGGAAAACCAAACCCGCCTGGAGGAGAATCATGGACAGTGCTAACACTCATCTTCCAACATCCTGTGCACCATCACACAAAGGAATCACCAGATTTTGAACATTGTCATGCTCCTGATCTGTCATCATAAGGTTTTCCACACCAGACACTTACTGTAAATCAAACGCCTAAGTTATCTTCAGAGATGCACCGAGTTTCGCTGAGTGAGCGGTGAGCATGAAGGAGTGGTGGTGGCTTCATGCTTTGAAAGGATGCAACTTGAACTGGTTTTTCAATGACTTTGAAAGAACTGCTGGTGCCAAAATCTACTTTTATTTTCTGGTTCAAAACTGATAAAATAACAATGTATGCTTAAGAAAAAGAGTTCCCTACACTGGCCCTTGAGGAATACAGTACCACCCTGCATGTCTTAGTTGTTTCTCTGCTCTGACACCTGATTTTAATAAATGGATGATTTACAGGCTTCTGTAGAACTGGAGAAAGTAATTAAATCAATGAATCAGGTGTGTTGGAGCAGGGACCAACTAAAACATGCAGGATGGTGTTCCTCAAGGCCCAGTGTTGGGAACCACTGCTTTAGAACTCTCCTGGCAAACCTCACATAAGCAGAGAGAGAACATGCAAACTCAGCCAAAATTTAAATTCACGTTTATATCTGGATTTAGGCGTAACTATTTACCTACAGTACTACAAAGGGTTATTGTCAGTTATGATTTCTAAGAGTTAGTGGAAATTTGAAATAAAGGACCATCACTTTAACTTACTGGGCACTTTTTTAATGCCTTAGGACATAAACGGGAAACAATTTTTTTTTGCTCTACAATACATTTTTCTTGGGATTGCACAGTTCCATTCTCTGAAGCCAAAAATAGAGTTGTGTTTGGACATAAATGGAAACCACAAGCTTCACTGAACGTCTCACCCCACCCAACTCAGATCTGCACCACACGGTTCAGATCGAACACCGAGCGGCCGGGAGACTCGACCAAACCGATCCAAATCAGAACTGCACATTAAACACTGGATTTCCCATTCTGATGTTGGCCCCTTACAGATTTTTATAACAGTTGTCACAATTTCACGTTTCAGATTGTTACTATCAGACAAAGATAACCAGAGTTGATACAAAATGCAGGATTTAATATTTTTAATTTATTAAGAGAATAACTGATCTAATCCAGTGTGGATATAGGAGAAAAAGCAACTACCAGTACACCCTAAGTCTATTAACTGGTTGTAGCAACAACTGCAGTCAAGCATTTCTGAGTTTTTCCTCATCACTGTGGAGGAACGTTGCTGCTCTGCTTTGGACCATCGTCCTGCTGCAGAACCCAAGTGTTCCCGAGCCCAAAGTCCCAAACGCTAGAATTTTCAGGTAGAGAGTAGAATTCATTTTCCAATAGCAGCAAAACAGCCCCAGACCATCACACTACCACCACCGTGTTGGACTCTTGGTGTGCTCTATTTCTAAAATGCAGTGTCAGTTTTGTTCCAAATGTAATGAGACAAACATCTTCCATAAACCTCCACATTTGTCTCATCAGTCCACAGAATTTTTCCCCAAACGTCTTAGAGATAATCGAGAAGTTTTCATTTTATTTTAGCAGAGATGTGTTCTTTTTGGTCAGTGATGGCGACCTCTCCGCCTTGTTCTTATCATTTAATCTTTAACTAACTCTGAGTTAGGTGAGGCCTGCAGAGCTTTAGATGTTTGGGTCCTTTAGGATGAGACGCTGACGCGCTCTTGGAGTAGTTTTGGAGTCTGATCCTGGGAAGGTTCACCACTGTTCCAGGTTTTCTCCATTTGTAGATGATGGCTCTATTTAGGGCAGTGGTTCCCTGAGGAACACCATCCTGCATGTTTTAGTTGCTTCCCTGCTCCAACACACCTGATTCTTTGATTTGATTACTTCCACAAGTTCAACCAAAGCCTGTTAAGCACCCATTCATTCAAATCAGGTGTGTCAAAGCAGAGTAAAACGTGCAGGATGGTGTTCCTCAAGGACCAGGGTTGGGAACTACTGATTTAGAGGATTTTTTTTTTTTTACTCTACAGAATTACTTTCTCACACAGGGCCAGGTAAAAAAATAAAATAATTTGAAAACTGCATTTTGTATTTACGTAGGTTATATTTATCTTGATTAAAAAAAAACAGTAATTTAAAACATTTAAGAGTGACCATAAAAAGACAATAAATCTGTGAGGGGGTGAATTTTTCTGTTACGACACTCACCTGCCAAAAAGTCTTAACAGTATTAAGCACTTGTTCCTTTTCATCTCGGCTCCAAATCACTGCAAGCTGATTAATGTCAACCCAGTCATGTGCACAATGTAGCAGATCGTCCTTTTGTTTCCCACGAAGCCAGACTTGTTTTTTTATGTATTTATTTAGTTAGTTTTTTTTTTAAGACAGCCGTTGTGAGCGAACACACTGCGAGACGCTTCCTAAATTTGAATTATGCAAACACTCACTGAGCTTTACGTCCAGCTGTAAGCCGAACGGACGGGTCAAAACGTCTTCCTGAATCTTCAGTGTTTTCGAATTACAACAACCCTTACTTGATTTACGGACAAACTTCCAAAGAAGACAAACTGTCAAAAATCAGCTCATAAATGTGAAGACTTGTTTTTTTTAATGACCTTCAGTGTAAGAACATATTTTCATACTGCTTGTTTAATGAGCTTGTTTTAATGTCAAATAAACTGTCATCTGAACTTTTCTTTTCTTCTGATTTTGTTTGTTGGCGATTTAACGTCTCGCAAACGAAAAAGCACGTAGCTCAATTAATTTAGGTTGTTGGGTAACAGAAGCTATTTTCCTCATGAGCAACAACTTTAAATCCTGAACGCATATTGATCAGGCTGTGGAACTACATTATTTTATTTTTTTACATTAATAATTGAAGGAAGCCCCAAACGACCTTTCAGCAGGTTTTTTTTATTTGGCAGCAGAGGTTTCTAACCAAGTAATGTAAGTGGTAAACGAGAGAAAAAAATGATCTCATTGGTAGAACGTTGTAATTACCAAGGTACGGTAAATTGTTTCAATTAAAACTGGTCGTTTGTTTTAAAAAAGCATCTCCAAATATTTTAAGTTATGACACTCCTTCAAGGGGATGAAATTCTAATCTGGAATTAGGATAAAAATAATTGGATTCTACAGTTTGGGCTTAAAAATCAGAGACCCTAATTTGAAGCACATTTTATTTCAAGTAAAGTATACTGTATTTTCTTCCATATACGTCGCACTGCCTATAAGTCACATCAGTCCAAAAATGTCTAATAAAGTGGAAAAATTCATAAATGCGTCACTTCGCCGTATTTGTTGCATCTATTACGCGTCACCGTTGACAACCTGGAAATGTGTGCCGGTGTTGTGCCAAAAATCAATTGGCTGCCAAATGGCGGCAGCGTGCACGAGAGAACTTCATGAATTTAACAAGATTAATACTCAAGAACAATTATTTGTTTGCTCAATTTTATAGCCAAGGTGTGTCTCAGTTGAACTATTACTTAATAAATGCACTTCAATGGTCAAATCAGCTTCATTTCGCCGGGGCGGCAAACTGAAGCTGATTTGACATTTGCTCCAGGCTAACGACTGTGGCAGGCTATAGCAAGCCGATTGTGTAATAGCTACTTTTACGTATTCCATGATGCAACGGCATGCCATACCACTTGAGTGTCATCTAGCGGCTGAAAATGGTAGTGTTCAATATTTTCAGTCAGAATCAATGAAAATGGTCACATCTCAGTCAAAACTTGGTTTATAAATATGGGAAAATTTCATAAACGCGTTGCTTCAGTGTAGAAGCCACAGCAAAGAAATTATGCATAAAACTGACTTATAGGGTGAAAATACACACATTAGTACTTATGTGTCCATTATTATTATTTTTACATTTAATAGTAATTGTAAATATGTAGTACTTCATTTAAAAAATATAGCCTTATCATCTGATCATTAACCCCAGGAAGAAAATCCAGAAAACTCAATAACTGTAATTATAGGGGCTGATAAACAAAATTAAATTGTAAATATTTACTTGACTCTGCTCCAGGATTCTGCTGCTGCGCCTGCAAACTCTCGTTCACAATAAATCAAAATATTGAAGTTAAAAACAACATTAATACAGTACTTTGTGTTTGAAGTATTTATGTCTAATAATTTACTGCAGCTCCTCGGACTGAATTATTTTGTATTAAAGATAAAAGGTTTCAACAAGTTTACATTTTTCTGAATCCGTCCAGAGGACCTGACTTAATACATGTACAGTAGTTCGATTTTTCTACCTGGATTATTGAGCATGCATCAGGATGACATTAAGGTTTTTATATTATCATTGTATGAATCCCATTTTCTTCATTTATTTTTACATGAACTATGATTACATAGTTTAAGCTATTTCACCATTTACCGTAAATGTCAAAACATTTAGCGTTTTACGTTGCTGTTTTCAGCTCTTCAAGATACTGAATTCTATACATTTGTTCACCTTTTTGCCTAGCAATTTAATTTTCTTTTACTCCTTTTAGCTTCTGTCCTGCTCATTTTAACCTAAACATCCGTTTGACCTTCTGCAAACTTCCGAAGAGTCATTCAGCACTCAACGTTTGTGCTGCATTTTCATTTCAATGGTTTCAGGTTGTGACAGTGTATCTGCATTTCTGTCTGCCTGATTGGTGCGACACCTCTGAATCTTTGGTAAAAACCATTCCAATGCTCTTAGTTTCTGCATGCATCCAGTTCAACCCACAATGAAAACATCCAGGCAGCAGGTTGTGAAGTCTGTAAGCTGCTGCGTCACCCTGTGGACAGCCCCCACCTCAGATCTGCCAGAACAAACAGCACGGAGACGCTCTGAGGTGAAAATGTGACAAAACACGAGGCTTCGGATCAGACTGAAGGACGAAGGTTGTTGTGAAACAGTACCAAGGCTGCAGGATGGAAGGAGTGATGGAGAAAAACAATGAAAGTGACATTAAACTACAAACAGGATGAAGTGTAAGTCACAAGACATTTATTTGGTCTTTTATTTTCAGTTTTACTGCTAACTCAAATTTTTTAACTCTTCCAGTGTCGACTGTCTTTTGTTGTCAAAGTACAGATAAAAGAGAATAAAGTAACTTGGAGCACGTAGAAACATTTATGCATTTACAAAATAAAATTCTAACTCATGCAAGGTAATGAACCACTATATCAAACAAAGTAAAAATCGGGCACTAAGAAAAATTAAAAACAAAACATGGAGGCTTCCCTTTCAAAACGCAGATAAAATCGGTTTTCTCTAATACAGTAATTCACTCTGCAGCAACTTAATGGAGTTTCATGCAATTTTCCTCACACACCTGTGGAAACAAAACACAATGAAAACAACAAAGTTCATGCTCAATGAAAACATGTTTTTTTAATAAAATTATTATTTTTTTGCATACCTGCACAGCGGCCATTCTTGACAATGAAGCCGTTACCGCACTGAAAACATTAAGAAAAATATATACGCCAAATGAGCAAATAATTATTGTTTTGTGATATATTCTGGTCTAATTCAGTGACTTTGAAAAACTGTCTTATATATTTTTTATTTAACAAAGTATATTTAACAAAGTGAACAAATACTTTTTTTGTTGGTAAAAATAGTATTTCTTTAGTGAAGTCAAGAAAGACACTTTTTTAATATAAAGCAAGTATTTATGATACTGAAGTCAAGAAATACTATATCTTTTTAATAAAAAGTATGTTTAATGAAGTTAGACTATTTTATTTTTTATAAAATTAAGTATGTTTAACCAAAAAAAGCTAAGTCTGGTCCTCTGGACATTCAAAAAACAAAACAAAGCAAAAAAAAAAACTGTAGAAACGTTTCGTCTTTCGTCCGAAAGACTTCCTCAGTCTGAGAAGCTGTGTTCAGCTCAGTCTTATAAATACCGGTAGCCTATAAAAAGCCTTGTAAAAGAGAGCCTTGACATCCTTTTCAGGGAGACCACCAAGTCATTGGTTCAGGTATGTTGACGACACCTGGGTTAAAATTAAATCTCAGGAAGTCCAACATTTCACTGATCACATCAACTCTGTGGATAAATATATCAAGTTCACACGAGAAGATGTAAAAAATGGCAGGTTGGCTTTCTTGGACTGTGAGGTCTCAGTTTCTGATAGAGGAAATTTGCAAACTGATGTGTACCGCAAACCCACCCACACAGACCAGTATTTACAGTTCGACTCCCATCACCCTCTGGAGCACAAGTTAGGAGTCATCAGGACTCTGTACCACAGAGCAGACAGCGTCCCCACTAACGCAGGAGCCAGACAGAAGGAGAAATCACACACAAAACAGGCTCTAGGGAAATGTGGATATCCTAACTGGGCCTTCCTGAAAGCAGAGAAGAAACCCAAACAGGACTCCAGCCAGCCATCAGGTGAAAAGAAGGAACCCAGACCCAGACCAGTGGTCATTCCATATGTTGCGGGGGTTTCAGAGACATTGAGACGTTTATTTTCTAAACACAACGTCCCAGTGGCTTTTAAACCCCAAAATACATTACGGCAAAGACTGGTTCATCCCAAAGATCCAGTCCCCCGGCACAAACAGAGTAATATTGTGTATGCTGTTCAGTGTCAGGAGGGCTGTGATCAGTCTTATATCGGGGAAACTAAACAGCCACTGGCCAAAAGGATGGCCCAGCACAGAAGATCAACATCATCAGGTCAGGACTCTGCGGTCTACACTCATCTCCAGGCCAGCGGTCACTCTTTCAGGGATGAAGATGTTCACATCCTTGATAGAGAGGAACAATGGTTTGAGAGAGGAGTAAAGGAGGCCATCTTTGTGAAAAGAAACCGTCCATCATTAAACAGAGGTGGAGGCCTCCGGGTTCAACTGTCCCCCACTTACAATGCTGTTATTGCTAGTATCACTCAGCCCTCTGTGAATAGCAAACAACCATCAGGGTGTTAACGATCCATCGTCAGGCTGATGGTCCTCCTTGATCATGTGAGCAGCTGGTTTTGGCTGTCATCAGCCAACTGGTTGATCCACTGTGAGAGGGTGCTATTTATAAAGCCTGAAATACACCTCAGCGTCCTCAGGTACGCCACTCTACGCGCGCATTTTGTGCGCATGTGTTTTGCTGCTATACTTCAGCTTTCAAACGCTCGCATTCTCCTTGTTGTAATATGAGCAGCTGCGCACGGAGGGGACTCAACTGAGCTCGCTGATTGGTCACTTGCTGACACGCCTACTGAAATGATTGACAGCCAGCTCATGTAGCTCGCTGAAGACCGCGGCGGTGTTCATGCGGTGTTTCTACTATATATGTTATAAAAAGTTCTCTCAGAAATAAAAATAATAACAGGGAGTGCTTTTCCTGCAGCACACAGCCCACCAGGGATATTTAAAACATCGCGCACCCAGGTAGGACCTGAATTCATTCATTTCATTCATGGAGTGAACGGAGGAAGAAGTGATTACTTGACTTTAGGCAAAAAAACAAAAGAAAAGGCCCGATCAGCGATAAAGAAGGGGAATTTATTTCATTTGTGTAACATACAAAACAGTCCGGCGCCGGGGAAGTTTATGGTCAGACACCGCGTATCGCGCACGCGGACGTAAAAAAAAAGCTTTGCGCGTACATGCCCTGAGGGGCTACGCTTTTGCCTTGACGTACGTACGCTGCATATAGGCGTATCGTGAGGACGCTCGAGTGTATCTCGGCCTTCAGACTGAGCTGAATACAGCTTCTCAGACTGAGGAAGTCTTTCGGACGAAAGACGAAACGTTTCTAGTTTTTTTTGCTTTGTTTTGTTTTGTTTTTTGAATGTCCAGAGGACCAGACTTAGCTTTTTTAGATTTTTCTACCTGGATTATTGAGCATGCATCAGAGTAAGTATGTTTAAGTCAATAAATACTTTTTTTTAATATGTATTTTTTTTCTTCCTGAAATTGTTTTTAAGTTCAACTTTATACGTCAGGAGACACATTGTTGATACCATTATTAAAATGCACTTTCAGTAAAGTAAGTAATGTCAAAGCTCAATGTAATTTTTTATGTTGAGATGGCAGAGGGTTTTTAGCAGCAGCTGCTGAAAGTAACTAATAAAGTAACTTGTAATCTAACTTAGTTATTTTCCAAATCAAGTAATCAGTAACTTAACCAAGTTACTTTTTCAATGTAACTATGACATCACTGAAAAAAAAATTTTTTGAACAAAATTTCAATGAAAAAAAATAGTGAAAATGTTGATGTTTTTGTTATTTTTAAGCGATTTACAGAAACCGAGTGGAATGAAATCCATTTTGTGAGTTTTCGTTGCGTACCTGTGTGACGTTACTGAGCACAGATGCATCTTTGGGAAAGGCGATTTCCATCACTGAGTTCATTTCTCCAGCTTCAAGAACTCGACTGGTGGTCGTGCCATCAGGCCAGGACACCTCCAACACTTTCACCTCGTCCGTTCCTGCAAGTCACAGATGTTACAAACTTTACTCATGATAGATCTTAACACTTTTTCTACTGTATATACTGTTTTATCTTCGCAGTGAGCTGTATTCATGTTGCATTTACTTACTTTTCATGTAAACAACAAAGTTCATGCTCAATCATCCAGGTACCAAATCCAATCATTCTCAGTACGGTAATTCTTTCATGTGATTTTCATTAGATTGCAATCTGCAGTTTGGCCACTAGATGTCACTACATTAAAAAGCCTTGGACATCTAATTTTGTTGCACAAAAATAAAGAAATGTACTTTTCAGTCCATGTTTCTGTCAAAGACAAAACATCCACAACTCTGAATCTATCACTCTGGAATCTGTTCTGACATTTGGCCTTTCTGTACATCATCATCAACTTTATTCAGCAGACTCGTGGTCCACAAAAAAAAAAAACATAACACACACAACACATACCGAAAAAAATAAAAATAAAAATGAATTAAAAAATATATATATAATAAAAAATAAAATCTTATAAAAGACTCGTGTACCAATGATTCCACAGAGCCGACTGGTATCTTAGCGCACTGACAGAGGGATGTGAAAACGTTACAATAAGACTGTTCATGGAGCTGCACAAGCGATGCATAAACTTGTACATCAAATTTCTCATGAGCGCCTGAAACGTTCTGACATGTGCATTACAGAACATTTCACTTGCACTGCTGAACCTGGGTTTCTTAAGTAGAATTCTCAGGGAGTCATTATAAGCAACCTTAAGCTTCTGCATGCTAGCTTTTTTAAATTTACACCACAGAGGAGCTGCATACAAGGATGTACAGTAAGCTTTAAACAAACATATTTTTACCTCATTAGTGCACATGTGAAACTTCCTCCTCAGAATGTTTGCCTGGGCGTACAACATGCGACACTGTCGATAAATGTCATCATCATCACATAGCTGGTCAGTGATGTAGTGACCCAGATATTTAGTTTTTGAGCAAACATTTAACTTTTGTCCTGACAAAAAGAAATCAGGGAAACAGAGCTGTTTGTCTCACAACCGTTTTCTTAGCATTGTACTGCACATCAAATCTCAGCCCATAATCAGAGCAGATATTCAGTAACTGTTGAAAACCAGCACTGCTGGGCGAGAGGACAGCCAGGTCATCAGCATACATAAAATGATTAACCAGGGTATCACCGATCACACATCCAGTTTTACAAAGGTTCAATTCTTTTGACAGGTCGTCCATATAAATGTTAAACAGGGCAGATGAAAGAAGCCCACCCTGACGCACACCGTTACTCACACCAAAGTACCCTCTGTACATCAAATAGGTTTTCCTCAGAACGCTCTCTAATTCCTAATCACATCTGAATCAACATTTTAGGACCATAATCTGGCAAACATCCTCACCAGAAGGTTTTCTGATGATTCTGAATTTTCATTTAATGAACTTATTGTTCTGCTCTCCACCTTCCTTTAATTTAATTGCTTCCAAGTACTTTTATGGCGTTCATTCTTCTATTGTTTATTTTTTTATATTCTTTTTTTAAATCTTGAATTCTTATGTTTTTCCATTATTAATTACTTAGTGTGAAATCCAACAAAGTTGTCAGGTCCTCTGGACAGTTTCTTTTTTGGATGTTGAAACATTTAATCCTTTATCCAAAGGATTTCATCAGTCCAAGAAGCCTTTTTTACCTGGATTATTGAGCATGAACTCTGATGTTTTGAACCACTCTGGTCATGGCTGCATCAGAGGAGTTGACGGGGGAGAGGGCGGGCTCCAGAAACCATCTTAACAGCAGCAAACTGGTTGGCCCACTATGTGAGTGCGCTGCTTGTGGGACTGAGTTTCTTGTGGCCCTTCGGACTGATTAAGTTCTTTGGATGAAGAACGAAACGATTCAACAACAATAAAAATTAAAAATAAAACATCCAGAGGGCCTGACTGAACTTCATCACAACAATCCAAGAGTTCATCAGAAATAAAATGGTGAAAAAATGTAACAGCCCATGTCAGTTTTTAGACCTAATACAGTATATGCCTTTATCCTCAAACAATTCATCTGTTGGTGTCAAACTAAATGTTTTTAGAGTTTGTAAAACATTAGGAAGGTTTACCTCGAGTTGTAAAACACACTGCATGCTAATGAAACCAACGTGCACAGAAGAAATTGTGGCATCATACCTAACCCAAAGTGTGCGACGGGCTCCATCTCACACAGATACCCAGAGCCTCCATCAATGATGCGTGTCATGGCTCCACTCCGCCCAGTGAACGCCGTTACTTTGGCACCGCGGGCAAATGCGCCAAACTGGGTACGAGGAACGACCCGCAGCCAGTTGTTGGACGAGCCCTGACGTTGAGAATAATAATAACCAGTTAGTTTGAGGGGAACCAGAGTCCGGCTATGGTGAGCCCACGGGAACGAGCACGCACCTGCGTGACCCTGAAGACCGAGATCGGCTGCGGAGCGCTTTCCCCGTGCGCCAGCAGCAGGTCCAGCTGTCCGTCCCCGTCCAAGTCGGTCACAGTTCCACCTGTTTTTGTGTTAGCAAAATAACTCATGAGCCACTGGACAGATTCCAGTGACACTTTAAGGGCGGAGTCAACCCAGTTCAAGAAGGCAGCCATAACTGACCGACCCCAGGAAACACACAGGAGCTATAACTCAGCCAATTTTACAGGTAATGAGCTAATGTTTGGTGTGGTAGTAGCTGAAGGTGTTCCCTAACACATGGGGGCAGCTGTGGCTGAGTGGTTACAGCAGTTGTCCTGCAACAGGAGAGTAGGAGGTTCAATTCCACCAGCAGTCACATGCTGAAGTGCCCCTGGGCAAGACACTGAACCCCTCTGCCTCTGATGTGTGTCCCATCCAGTGGTGTAGTCTACATGATACTCAGGTATATGGAGTATACCCACTAGACAAGCTTAAGAATTTCAGTATACCCACTTAAAAGTGCCCAATAATACATGACATCATTAGGCACGTGTCACTGATAACATTAAACGTCAGTTAAACGCTTCCGTAACAATCTATCGGTATGCAGCGCTTTGCTTTGATACTGTATTATAAATCTATAACATACAAAGCCAACATTTGTACAAAGTTTGTTCATTCATTCAAATATAAGCATAAGAGAAATCTGGAAACGTTCAATATGCTTAAAAATCAAAATAAATTGACAATTACATTGTTACAGTGTACCATACTTTGGTTTCTAAGCACAGTATACCCACTACAAAAATGTAGACTACGCCACTGGTCCCATCGGTGTATGAATGTGATCTAAAGCACTGATCAGTCTTTGTAAAGATCTAGTAGAGTGATGTATGAATGGGTAAATGAGGGCACAGATTGTGTTGTAAAGAGCTTTGAACGTCTTGATTAGTTAAAAAGTGGATTTATAAATACAGTCCATTTACCATTTACATATACTTTCTTTGCCTGCTAATATACTGTTTGCCACTACTGTACTGAGTCAGAATGCACATGGTGTTTTTTCAGGTTTGACCAAACAAGTGTACTTTAACTCAGTTATTTCTTAATGCAAAAAGATCTTTAAAACTGACAAAAAATGTGGCAGACGATATGCATTCCTTCAAAGAGTCATGTATCACAAATAAGTGATGCAAAGCACAGAGGTAGATTAGTTCAGACAAATAGAAAATAGCATGAAAAGTGACAATATGTGACCTGTTCCTCTCCCCTGTGGCTCCACAGCGTCTCCTGCATTTAGCTCTTCAATTAAAGGGTCAGCATTAGATCTTCTTGACACCCTGCAAACAAACACAAAAATCTAATTAAAAAAGTCAGAAACGTTTGTAGAAGTTACTGCATTTTATCTTTTAAAATTATTTATTATTAAATGCAACCTGAATAGCCTGTTCGGGGCATTTCCTCTGTATGCGATATTGTTAAAAAACACCTCCAGCTCCTGGTCATTATCAAAGTCAGCAGCGATGACGGTGCGGACGGGCGAGGGGTCGGAAAATCCTCCACTGGCGATGTTCTGTGCAACAAAAACATTAAACTGTCAAGGCACAAAATCTTTTATTTTAACCAAAGTAAATCAACCACTTCCTGTTTCCCTGATGTTCATTGTTCTTGTTCCTTACACGAAATTTGGAGTCGCCGGTCTGTAAGTAAAGTCGGTGTGGTCCATTCCAGTTGCCATAGATGATGTCTGTCCTTCCATCGCCATTGAAGTCAGCGAGGGCCACTCCTCTGCCGTGCTGGGACCGGTCCTCTACACCTTTTACACACGAGCACATCAAAACAATGCAACACTTTGCAGGATGCAATAGTAAAGACTTAACTTAAACCAGGGGGGTCCAAATATGTTAACACGTGGGTCAAAACTATCGATGAAAGGACTCGTGGGCAAAGAAAATGTGAATTTAACTCTCAATGTGAACAATATTTTGGATAAAGGACAAATTTACTCATTTTGGTGGAGAACGAGTTTTAAATAGTTACAGATCCAAAACATTAAAATTATTAGATTTATTTGATTTGTTGGGTCTATGTTTGGTGTTTTCTTGTGTTTGGAAAGTTCATTCTAGTCTACTATCAGCAACAAAAGTGTAATTTAAGTAAGTGTCCTTTTAAAAGGGGTCAATAAACCTTTTGGACCATGGATGACCCAAAAGGTTGATCAAAGTTCTGAAAAATGGTCCAGCTGTCAGTCGTTACAACAGATTCATAGAAGGTTTGATAAAGTTGATCAACTTGTATGCAGATGATACCACGTTATATTCATTTAAAAATGTCTAATTTCCCTCTTGATAATTTAATCAGTTTTAATATTTAGCCAAGTTTTATGAATTATTATCTAAAAGTTTCCTTTCTGGTAGAAACCAGTAAGGGTTTTTTGGTGCTTTGTACCAGGAAGTGAAAATAAAAAGATTATAGTCAAAGGTTTGTATTTTTGCTTAATATTGCTCATTTTGAGAAGATGTTTTTTCATCTGTTTTACTGTTATACAAAAAGTATGATCAACTAATTTGCAGAAAGTCTGCATCAAACTCAAGCCTGCTGGCCAAAATGATACCATCTTAAACTGCAGCTGTGGGCCGCACAAAATCACTCCAAGGGCCACAAATGGCCCACGGGCCACACTTTGGACACCTGTGACTTAAAACTATTAAAGCTCATTTATTCAGTGACTTTGTTCTTCTTTAACTCTTACTCAGGCCTGTAGATAGTACATAAATGACAAATCCTGATACTTCCCCATCATTTTGCAAACACTGGGGATGATGTTCCAAGTTGCAATGGTTTAAGTACCAGCAAGATTGCACAAGCTTTTGTATAAACATTTCTAAAGCGGTGTTCAAAGTAAGTTTTCCGTTACTTTTTCTTCAGATATTGTAGAGTTTCAGTATTAATGTATAGTGAATCTGTAAATATTAAAATGCCCAATACAGAACAGAAAACTGAGCTGTAAATGTACCATCAGGACTTCTGTAAGGACGTTTTGTTATAGTTTTATAGTTACCGCTCCCATCGTAAGGTTTTAGCACCAACCACGAAAGCAAAACGCTGTTCTGTCCAGGTGTGTGGGCACACTGATGTTTTCATGTCATTTAGGATATTAGCGCACTTTGTTTTTGACGTGGACTACACTGTCAAGACAAAATGAGTGATCAGTGCTGTGTTTTTATCTGAAACTTGGAAGATATTTACTGGAAACATGCTAGACCTAAACCGATTCTTTAAATGCTCAACCAGACAAAGGTGGAACGCTCCTTCCAGGTCAGCGTCTCTGCTTTAAGAGAAGTTCAAGTAATATGAAGTCTTCTTTACGAACAATTGTAGAATGGAGCAGGGAGATGAATCAACAAATTGAGGCCTCATCCACAGTAAAAGGGATGTTGCTCTGGTCTGTCCAAGTGAAGAAAGAGCCGAGCCGAAAGGCAAAGATCTCGATTTACTGGTTTGTCTACATTCCAACCCTCACCTATGGTCGTGAGATGTGAATTATGATGACCAGGGAACAAGATCCTGGACACAAGCTACCAAAATGGGCTTCCTCCGTGTTGGATGGCTGGACTCAGCCTTAGAGATCAGTTGAGGAACTTTGTCCTCTGGCTCAGAGTAGAGCCGCTGCTCCTCCGCATCGATAAAAGTCAGCAGAGGTGGTTCAGGATGCCTCCTGAGTCCCTTTGATGTTTTTCTTGGCACATCTCTCTGATGAGACCGCAGGGCAGACCCTGAACTCGCTGGAAGATTGTATATCTTCTCTGGCCTGAGAACAACTTGAGATCCAGAAGGAGCTGGAACGTGTTGTTGGAGAGAGGGTGGTCTGGGTTTCCTTCCTAAACCTGCTGCAACCGCAACTCGCAGAAAATGTAGGCATGTATTTATGTATGGATGTTTTGTCAAATTGGTTATAAAGTATTTTTTTAAAACATACTGTATCATTATATATTATCTTCTTATCTAGTTTAATTTCTGACCTGCCTGTCTGGCCATGTTCACAAAGGTGCCATCTCCGTTGTTCTTAAACAGGAAGTTGGGTCCGTTCTCGTTGTCGCAGAACACGTCAGACCTCATCTGGCTCAGGATTGGTCCAACGACTACGCCGCGACCACCTGAACAGCAAGCGGAGCACACAGTGAAGGCGTCTGTTGATTATGGTCACGTCAGACTTGGGCAGGTTCCAGTTCTGCAGCTTGACGTCTCACCCGTGAGCTTGTTGACTCCAGCCTCAGCAGCGACATCAGACAGGGAAATCACTCCTCTGGACACATCGCTGGCCGCTTCGTCCATTTCTAGAAGAGCGTGGGGGCCAACCTGACCTTGGGCGTAGTTTGCTACATAGACAGAGTAGCGACCCGTTCCCTGCAGCAGAAGGAACCATGACACAATTAGAAAACAGCAAATGGAGAATACAGACAAAAGACAAATAGTGAATAAGTAAAGACCTTTCTGTCAACGCATGCAACAGAACGTCCGGCCATTTGACTGGCAACACCACGGCGAGTGTTGACTTCATCGCTGAGCAAATCCTCGTAGCGACCATTACGAAACTTGAAGAGCTTGTCTGAATATGTCGCCCGCCCTGCGCAAACAGTACATTTCATCACAACGGATCAGGTACCTGAGGCTGAACATGACAATGTAAGTCCTACCAGAGTAGGCGTTGTTTGTGTTGAGGAAGTAGATCTCTTCCCGTCCATCTCCATCCACATCACAAGCTGTAACTCCAATAGCATTTCCCTGTCGGTCCCTCAGCGCAAAGTACGGCGAGTTAATGTCATCGATAGCGATGTTTACCAGCTTGTTTTGGGCGTGGTTGTACTTCAACACCAAGTTTGGCCCGTTGTACCTGGTTGCGAACAAGTTCCTCACACTGTTTTGTACGCAGTCATTCCAGCAGCACCATCAACTTTAAAGTTTTGACTACTCACCCTGCCACCACCACCTCCAGGTCACCATCCCCATCCACATCAGTCACAGCCATGCCATAGTTGAGCTGTGTGGGGTTGTGCACACTGTCAGGTGGAAGCACTGTCTGGGTTATGACCTGCAGCATGGGCTCAGAGTTCTGGGCATCACACTGAACCCAGAGGGTGATGAAAAGGAGCAGCAGACCTGAACCCCACATTACTGCAACATGCTGAAAACAACAACAAAAGACTGCAACTCAGTTCAAAATGCATTTTTTTGGGGATACTTAATCATTTAGCAAATTACATTTATGAATCACTTTCAAATGCAAGGCAAAACACAATCCTAGTCATGCTTTCCATACTTTGCATACAGAGCTGGGTCACTTTCAAGAAACCTTTTATAATAAAAAAAAACTCTCTTACCGTGACAGTGGATACAGCCGATCTAATTTTTCTAAAATAAACACACGTCGGAGTTTTATATAAGAAGCTGTTTACCTTACATAAGTGCTACATAAACAGCTTGTGTCATGTGGGGGATTCTGGCCAATCAGAGAGCAGATGTCTGAAGAATTAGGAAATTGGCCAATGGGAGACCAGCATTTCTTGCACGTGCCACTGAAATCCGTATTTGTTTCGGTTGTAGTTTATTCTATGGAAATACAATAACTAAAATGACGTAAAAGCTCAGTTATGTCATTATATTGTAAAATATGAGACAAAACTCATAAAGGCAACACGTATTTTGATGAAGAACAAAATAACCCCTGCTCGTTAAAAGTGATTTAGCCATAGTATACTGCAAAAACTACATTTCCCACAATGCTTTGCTACTATATGCTCGTTTGCGTCATAGCGCGACGGAAATCTGTTGTTGTACAAACCCGTCAACTGGTAAGCAGAAAGCGGTGATTTAACTCGAGTTGAAACGATTCGTTTTGAAATACTATAGTAGAAGTACGTTTATATTAATGTATTTTTTATTTTATAATCGTGTCGTTCACATATATTGTCAGGTGTATTGAAGATACCTTTAGTTAGCAATAACAGCTAACTGTAGCTAACTAGGCTATTCTGATTAATTACAGTACAGTAGTATGAAGCAGTCTTGTTTAGGTGTACAGTACATTTAAAATAACGCGGTTTAATTTCGATAAACTCTTGGTAGACTAGTTTGTAGACATTTAACCTTTAAAGGCGTATTTTAAAGAGAACGTTCATTCATTCAACCTTTATTTAGTCATTTATTTAGTTTATTAACGTCTCTGCCTTTCCCTGCAGAGGAATTGATAATTCAACCATGGAAGTGGAGAAGCCAAAGGAAGACTGCGCTTCAGCCCAGCCAACACACCCACCTCCCTGTCAGCCCAAGAGACCAAGTCAGGCTCTTTACGTACCCAAACCTCGACTTCACGATTCTAAAGACAAACCTCAGAGTCAGGGAGAAGTTAAACCAAGACCCAAACCTCGCTACACAGACAAGGCAAGGAAAAACGCCAAAAACAGGAAGGACAAAGCAAACAAGACGGTGCCTGTCGAAGGAGGAGATGCACTGGGCACAGATGTCCAGCCTGATGTGAAGGAGGAAAGATTACAGCAAGCGGAGGTGGAGGTTAATGGTCAGTCTGACTTAAACCAAGAGCAGGCTGAAGCTTTGACACAGCTGGCGGCTACATCCCTTCAAGATGAACAGCAGGAAGAGGAGAGCTGGGACACCTTGTTTAATGATGACGGAGAATGTTTAGATCCACATGTACTGGAAGAAGTAAGAGTTTAAATGGCTGTCTATTTCAATTAAATATACTGTATACGTACAGTATATACCCTGATGCATGCTCAATTATGGTGTTATACGTATACTGTATGTGCTCCAAAATATTTTGATTACCGGTAGTTACTGTAAAGCAGGTGTGTCCTGTCCTGGTCATTGAGGGCCACCATCCTGCATGTTTTAGTTGTTCCCCTGTTCCGACACACCTGATTCTATGGATGAATTATCTCCCATGTTCTGCAGAAGCTCATTAATCACCTATTTGTTGTTGTTGTTGTTAAGCACTTTGATAACAGTTTCTGTTTTAAATGTGCTCTACAAATAAAGTTGACTTGACTTGACTACTGATTCAAATCAGGTATGTTGAAGCAAAGAGACATCTAAAACACCCTCAATTACCAGGATTGGACACCCCTGCTGTAAAGCACCTTCCTTTATCTTGTCTTCCATCTTCTACTGCTACATTTTTCCAGTTGGCTGTGAGGGAAGGTAGAAAGAAGAAGTCGATACAGGATCCCAGGTTTGATTATTACAACATGAACAGAGACGAGGAGGAGGATGAGATGGACCTCAGAGAGGATGAACTTGCTCATATTGTAGAAATCTACGACTTTCCAGCAGAGTTCAAAACAGAAGATCTTATCAAGTTATTTCAGTGTTACCAGTACGTATGCATCAATTTAGGTTTTCACATTTTTGTTGAAATATGTCACATTTTCTATCATTTGCATTCACTTTAAATTGAGTAATGTGCAGAAGTAAGACCGCTTCATTTTAACACTTCTTTGTAATGTAAAGTTGAGAAAAGTTGAACTAAAATAGTAGTTTAGATTGAAGAAATCCAGATCTAAAGGACTGAAATACAAAGCATTAACCCACCATGAGTGTATGAACGTTGACAAACACAAAAATAAAATTAAAGCTAAGATCCAGCCAAAGGAAAACATCTGATTTGATGTGGAATGACTTACCAGTAAATTTCTTCCAATTCTATTAAATTTAGTTTACAACATTATGGAGAGCTATCCCAGACCTGAGAGTTTAGATCCCTGAGATAGTTAATATTTCTTTAATCTGTAGGTGTTATTTGTTATCAAAATATATATTTTTCATGTGACTGCTGACTGTGTTTTCAGACAAAGAGGCTTTGACGTCAAGTGGATTGATGACACACATGTGCTAGGTCTCTTCTCAAGCCCCATAGCAGGTTGGTGACGCTTGGCATCACTATTAACATACCAGGACACTTCAGTAAATATTTAAATAAAATAGAACTATTTTTGCACCTTCATTTTTAACAGTGGGATCAGAGGGTTACCATACAGTTCTGAAACAATTATTGATTAATTCTGCCTATTTTGAAGCCTAAGTGGCTTATTTTACTTAACTAAGCACATACTTTTACTGGAGTGCCCAATAACATACTGTATACCCAAATAATCCTATAAATCACAGGCTGCAGACTAACCGTTAGCATAGATGTTAACTACCAATAAAACATGAAAGATTGACGCTAATGTGATTAGCATCAAGTTTATCACTAGAAATTTATACACAAATTAAGAGTCATTACAAAAAACAGTTGTGCATTAACTTTTACCATTATTTACAAGTAATTTATTTTAGAGTTCAGTGACAAAAAGACCAGTAAGGTGTGAAAACACTGATTTACTGCAGCGTGTTTACGTAGACTCTTCTCTTAAAATGGCAGCACTCATTATCAACAAAATTACTGAGATTTGAAATTTGATTCAGAATCTTTCAAAGCTATGAAACGTCTAAAACTAAATTCATCGCATCATAATAAACCGATACCTCCCGCCTCCAGTAATGAAGTGTTTTAGTAAATAAATAAAAAAGTAGTGAATATTATATGTATGACCTCATAAAAATATAAGTATTTGCTCCAGTCCAGAGCTTTCATGTTATTTTTTATGTAACAGTATTTTGACTGTTATGTAATTGTTCTTTTTTCAGCTCGTGAAGCTCTGAGATCCAAACATCCACTAATGAAGTTGAGACCACTTTCCAAATCTTCCTCTGCCACGAAGGCACAGGCTCGGAGCTGCTCAGGTACAAATGCATTTGTGTTTCCCTAGTATTTAGTAATCAAAAAAGGCGTTCAATACAGGATCAACTGGACTTTATTTGTTGCAGAAAACGTTTCGACTTCTGTCCAGAAGTCTTTTTCAATTCAGTAATTGTACTAGTATTTAGTACCAATTTTTATTTATTGGTAAACAAAGAAGGATCCTTTAAAGTTTTTTTTATCAGTTACCTTCACTGCAAAAGAAGTGAATTATTTTCAGTTCCGCCTCTTCTCATAATTGGTACTTGAATACAGTATACAGTATGTGGGTCAGTTGGCTCAGGGGTTTTTTTTATCTTAGAGAAAACTAACCGATTCCATGCAGCTTGCCCCTTCTTGTGTGAACGTTTATGAAGCATTCACACTATTGTGATCCATTTTTCTTCCGTACGTTTTCAGCATCTTTCTCGTCACAATTTTTGTGCAATTTCAACAAATTGTAGATCAAAACGTTCAGCTCTTCAGGACAATCCTGCTATGACTTTTGGTATTGGTGCAACTTTATCTTTTAGAAATATTTAGCCTTTGCTGCCACTTTTTTCCTCATAGAAAATGAACTGAGCTCATTTTACATCCTTCAGATTGTTAGATCTGTTTACAACCTTTTACTGCTTCTTTCACATTTTGTTCTGGTTCGGCTTCTTTCAGCTTCCTTGTGCAAATTTAAACTGTTTTCAGCTACTTTCAGCTGTTCAGTGATCCTTTTAGATTATTTCTGCTAACTACAACATTTTTGTGCTTATTCTAACTTCTTTCTGCTCTTTTCAGCATATTTCTACAAGTTTAATCTTTTTCTGCTATTTCATCTGTGATTTACCTCTAGCTGTTTTATGCTAATTTTACCGTTGTCGGCTAGTTCCACATTTTTTGCACTCGTCAACTTTTTCAGCCTAATTCAGCAAAAATGCACGCTCTCTACTTCCTTCTGGTAATTTAAGCTTTTAAAAAAAATTTAATTTATTAATTTATTTATGTATCTCGGGATCTTGTTCACGAATGAGGGAAAACTGGAGCGTGAGATCGATAGGCGGATAGGTGCAGCGTCCGCAGTGAAGCGGGCGCTGTACCGGTCTGTCGTGGTGAAGAGAGAGCTGAGTCAAAAGGCAAAGCTCTCAATTTACCGATCGATCTACGTTCCCACCCTCATCTATGGTCATGAGCTTTGGGTTATGACCGAAAGAACAAGATCTCGGATACAAGCGGCTGAAATGAGTTTTCTCCGCAGGGTGGCTGGACTCTCCCTTAGAGATAGGGTGAGAAGCTCAGTCATCCGGGAGGGACTCGGAGTAGAGCCGCTGCTTCTCCACATCGAGAGGAGCCAGTTGAGGTGGCTCGGGCATCTGGTTAGGATGCCTCCTGGACGCCTCCCTGGTGAGGTGTTCCGGGCACGTCCCACCGGGAGGAGACCCAGAGGAAGACCCAGGACGCGCTGGAGGGACTATGTTTCTCGGCTGGCCTGGGAACGCCTTGGGATTCCCCCGGAGGAACTGCTCCAAGTGGCTGGGGAGAGGGAAGTCTGGGCCTCCCTACTTAGGCTGCTACCCCCGCGACCCGACCCCGGATAAGCGGAAGAAAATGGATGGATGGATGGAATTTATTTATGTATTTATGGTAATTTTATCTACTTTTCAGCTGTTTTTTTTTGTTGCTAATTTCAGCTTTTTCAGACAATATCCACTTTTTAGTGCTCATTCTTCTTCTTTCAGCAAACATGCTCTTTCTGCTTTCTTCTACTAATTTAATATTGTTCTACCTTTTCAGCTCCTTTTTTTCATTTTCAGCTAATTTCAGCTGTTTTCAGATAAATTCAATTTTTTTTTGTAATTTCTGGTACTTTCAGCTTTTTAATGCTATTTCAACTACGGTACTTTTTATATGTTTTGTGTTAAATTTAGCTTTTTCAACTAATTCCACAGTTTTGTTGTTGTGTTTTTTGTTGTTGTTTTTTTAAGCTCATTTAGCACTTTCCACTTCCTAGTTTAAGCTTCTTTCTGCCTTTTCAGCTACTTTTCAGCTGTTGTTTGCCCATTTCAGCTTTTTTAGCTAATTTCCTAATTTTTGTTATAATTTCTGCTTATTTAAATCTAATCTAGCAAATATGTGTTCATTCTGCGTTCTGCTAACTTAGGCTTGTGCTTCAATTTCAGAGTCAGAGTCAGAGTCAGAGAGTCAGAGTCAGAGTCAGAGTCAGAGTCAGAGAGTCAGAGTCAGAGTCAGAGAGAATTTATTGTCATTTGCACCGCATGTAGTACATGTGTTGAAAACGAGATTATGTACACAGGGTCCCAGTTACATCCAACAACAAATGCAAGAGAAAAACAATAATAACATCTAGCTACAATTTCAGCTACATTTCAGCATGCTTTAGCTAATTTCTGCTGTTTTTCAGCAAGTTCTTCAGCAATAAGCATTCACACTACATTTTTGCAGGAAATGCAATTTCTCTGATTATTGTTGTGCAGCAAATCTATTTATTCATAGCCCCAAAACTGTCATTGTTCTATATGTGGCACAAGTAAATATTAATGCAGCTATTTATCCGATTCCTTCTTCTTACTCACAGACTACCTCCTGCCTGCTAAAGAGAGACCACAGACGAGTGCAGCTCTGGCTCGGAAGCTTGTGATTGGTGCACTTGGTGTAAAGAGCAACGTGACAAAGGAGCAGCGTGAAGCAGAGAGGAAAAAACTCCAAGATGCAAAAGGTACAATCACACAGATGTTATGTTCAACTTTTTAGAGTTTTATGTTTGGAGTTATTGTCCTTCTCTTGGATCCTCTGCTGAGATTCACTAATATTTTAAAAACCACAAGGCGCCCAAAAAGTTTGAAGTTTGGGCGTTGCAGGGTTTCCAACACAAGTGGGAGCTGTTTGCATATTTTTATAAAGGAGAAGGGAAAGTTGTAAAAGTGGTGCCAAAAGAAGCCGGTCCGTTGCTGTGCACACCATGGCAGGTCTATAATCAGAGCAGCACATTTCCCTTCATGGAGGGAACGTAAGTATATAGAGTCGGAAAACCACAGCTGCTGTCCTCTGAACCGTCAGTCCAGGAAGAAGGGGCCTTGACTGAAACTAAAAAAAGTTTCTTTGTTCCCAAGTTTTTTTTTTAGAAAAATGAATACAGAATCGCGTCATTTTCTAAACCGTGTACTGGGAAGAGATGCCACAAATAAAAGAGGATTTTCAGTAAGCTCATTCTGCACCTCCCTTTTCGTGGTAAAGACCAAGATTAGATTGACGAGTCACCTTCAGCAGGGTTTTTTTATTTTATTTTCTTCTATAGATTCTTTCTCTTTTTGTGATGAACTGTCCGTGTGGGATTTCTCTTTCAGACCAAAGAAGACTGGCCGCCAAGCAAAAGGAAGATGCTTGGGAGGGAAAGTAAACAGACTCAATTTCTTAAATTATTATTTTAAAAATACTTGATGTGGAAGAGAATCAAGACTTTTGTTTCTTCTGCAGTTATGTTTTTGTTGCATGATTGAATCCCCTCCAGTGTTCTTCCTCTTTTTGTTATCGACCGTCCCATCGCTCACTGATCAGTACTCGTCTCACTGTCAAAGCTAACATCAGGACTTTTAACGACTTTATGATCATGATCTGTGTTGAAGTACTGAGTTAAATTATAAGGAATTTTTTTACACCAAATCAAAATCTTTTGTTAGTGTATTTACATTTATTTAATTTATCAACGATAAAACATGGTTGTCCATTCACCTGATGATATTTGATTCTGTTTGAGTGGTCAAACTTAATTTTGCCAGTTTATCACTGCAGGATTATAGTCCTTAGTGTTATTGTATATTTCTAAACTTAACCTCAGTAAAAACATCAAACCTTGAACTAACACTTCTGCAGTTTTTATTTGTTGTTCTTGTCCAGTTAAAAATTTACATTTCTAAACTTTACCTCAGTAAAAACATCAAACCTTGAACTAACACTTCTGCAGTTTTTAATTTGTTGTTCTTGTCCAGTTTAAAAAAAAAAAGGTCCAATCTGATAAAACAAAGTTTTTGTGCATTCTCAGAGGAAAAACTTGAACAAAAATGTGTTTCGTCATCTTTTCAGACAGTTAATGTAAATAGTATTTTCTGGACTATAGGTCGCACCTTTATATAAGTCGCTTTGTCCAATTATTGTCAATAAATTGGAAAAATCCATAAACAGGTTGCACCTTTATATAAGTCGCATCTATTATGCGTCACCACTACGCGACGCGTCAGCGCGTCATTTGCCCTGCTGAAAATGACAACCACAGAAGCATGCACAGAAGGACTTTTCACAAGATTAACACAGTAAAAACAATTATTTGTCTGCTGAAAATTATAGCAAACATGTGTCTTAGCTTAACCGTTCCTTAATAAATTCACGTAATGGTCAAATCTGCTGGATTTAAATTTTTTCGCTTTGAAAAAGTACAAGGAAAAACAACGAAGCTAACCGCGACACATTTACGTCTATAAAACATCGAATTTTATCTCAAATAACTCCAACAGCTAACAGTTTGTAAATGTACATCTAGTGATTACTTTCTGTAAGTTTGAAAAAAAAATCTGCTGTGTGGTTTATGAGCTATTTGCTCAAACGTACAAGGAAAAATCAACTAAGCTAACCGCGACACATTTACGTCTATAAAACATCGAATTTTATCTCAAACATCTCATAAAGCTAATCAGTTTTAAATATCCATCTAGTGATTACGTTCTGTAAGTTTGATCAAAATCTGTCCTGTGCAATGTTCCCTCTAAGCTGCGCGCTTGCGCAATTGCACACTGCCCGCACATTCTCAGCGCACAATAAAATCTTTGCGCGCATCCAAATTAAACTGAATGTGGCAGTATGTCTATACGCTTTGAACGCTTCACGCAAATGCGGGATCTGATTGGGTATGGTCAGCCCGCCGGACCGCCTCAACTTAAAATGATTGATGGACAGCGATTACATCCAATCACATTGAAGCTCACGTTGTTTTGACCAATCACTAACAGGAAGGCGGGTCTTAGAACAGCAACCATGTGTGCATAGGCGTAATTTACACGGGGGATGGGGGGGTTTTGACCCCCCCAATAATTTCATCCGCTCATTTTAACCCCCCCAAAATGACATAATTTCATCATTATACATATCTTACATCAATAATTGATTTTCTTTATTCATTTAAATTTTTTAGTAAAATTGCTGCGTGTTTTTAAGCAAACTCCCTGAGGACTGACCCCCTCCCCTGCAAATAATTTGGTATCACCCATCCCACCGGCTACAGGAAGTCACGTGAGTCACGGAGCTGCTCATGAAGTTGCCCAGAAGTTTCTACATGCATGTGTCCGAAAAAGGCCTCCTTTGGTCGGACTGATTACTCTGGCTGCCCGCTCCCTGCTATGGATGTACCGGTAGCTGTTTTTGTTTGCAAGATACCACTCATAAACCACACCGCGGATTTTTAAATCCAGCTGATTTCACATTTGGTTCAGCTCAGGAGCCCGTCTGCTGTAGTGAGGTAAGAAATATATTTTTTAAGCGTTTATTTAACTAAATTTAAAGAAAGAAAGCTCCGGTTTGACCCGCCTGGCGCCTGCATAAAAATCAGCGAACTTTTTTTTTAAAATCCAGCTGATTTGAACATTTCGTTAAACTCAGGAACACGTCTTCTATAAAGTCAGCTTAGTAATATATTTTTTCTCGCAAAGAAATAATTGTTTTTACCGTGTTTCTTTGTGAAGTTCTTCGTACTGGCTGGGTCCTGTCGCCGCCATCTTGATCAGGACAAAGCTGACGCGTCGCGTGGCGATGACGCGTATTAAACACCGAAGCTTCGGTGTTTAATGATTGTTGTGATTAACAATAAACACGAAAAAATTGTACAATTTTTTCGTGTTTATTGTTAATCACAACCCCCCCAATGTTAGACCTAAAGTTACGCCCCTGCATGTGTGTATGCGGCTTCACAGTCAAATCATGCAGAAGACGGAGTTTGTCAAACCGGGACAGGTACGTGGGTCAATTAGTGTTAAAACTACAGATTTTAAATCTCGTTGTTAGGTCAAGTAAAATCAGAGTTATGATCAATAATCCACACCACGTCTTTTATCTGAATAAAGTCAAATATCAAGCACGTTACAGCGAGAAGCTGCACACACACACCGCTGAAAACGTAAACAATCCCCCTCCTTTCTGAAGGAGGCTCCAAGTTATTTGTCAAGCGCCAAATCTGCAGGAAAAAAGAAAAAGACGCAGAAGTTGAATGGAGGTCAGTGCACGATAAAGTCACGTGATAAAGTCAGTGAGAGCGGGGGTGATGAAGAGGAAGATCGTTAGAAGAGGAAGAGCAGAACCAGGCCAGGTGTGCAGAGGAGCAGGTCCAGAACCAAGCATCAGTTTCTGAGCTCTGCAGATGTTGACCCAGGGACCAATGGAGGAAAATACACTTTTTAAAAACTTACAGTAAAATAAATATTTTGTCAAAAAAAAATATAATGTGGAGATTTTAAACAAAAACCCTACAAGCATTAAAATAAAAATCATCTAAATTAGATACTGTATATTTATTTGAGGCTGACAGTTTAATTAAGAAGGTTGATTTTCCCTCTGAGGAACATGAATAAATAAAGTTAAAGGGTTAAAACGTCTAATTCAAATAAAATAATAAAGTCTGTAGTTAAATAAAACTGGTTTTTGAGCTGCATGCATTCAGCTGGGAGCTACAAAATCACTTATATTAAAAGCAAACTCATGGAAGTTGCTGCTGTAATCTGATTCTTTTAATAAGCCATGTAACGTTCTATGATCTCAGATTTATAACAGGTGTGTGGCATAGTGCGCATTCCTGATGCTGCTCATAGTGCTCCTCAGTGTGCTCAGAGCTTGTATGCAAGGGCGTAGATTTCATCTCATTATTGGGGGGGACCATAAACAGGGAAATTTTTTAGGAGCAATTTTGGGGGGGTCGGCAAAGTTACAGTGAAATGTAATGCAAAATGTACAGAGGGAAGTTTATCCAAACTGCATGCATATACTATGCAGAATAATCAACAATAATATTGATTTAAATGGCATGTATTTTATTTAGTAGTCTTAATACTACTATTAATCAGTACAACAGTGATACTCATTACTCTTGTTAAAAAATGTAATGTGTTCAATCTGCAGTACAATAGACGACAAATAATGACAAGTGGCAAAATGAGAATTTTGCAAAATAGGTCCCCTCTAAATATTGTTTAAATTTCAGTTTGGCTTGTATTCATAGATTGCTGTGGTCAGTGTCACTGATAATCTGGTACCACATCTTCCCAAAATCTTAATGCTTAAAAAGAAAACAGTTTTCAAGGAGAAGAAATACTTTAATGCAGGGGTCACCAAACTTTTTGAGACTGAGAGCTACTTCAGTGGACCAAGAGGCACAAAGGTCCACTTGTTCGTTCCAAACAAATTTGCATGGTTCAACTTTAATCATAGTATTAATAATAATACATTTACATACATGTGAATATATGACTGCCTGATCACATCTGATCTGGTCTGTATTATTAAAGACTCCACACAATGCTTTAGCTTGGTAAATATGATCAATTATTATTGATAATTACCAGTAGTGATTAGAACTCTCAATCAAGAACTTGAGTCCTCAGTTTGAATAATGTTTTGGTTCTTCTGTGCAAATGTAAATTGTTCTTAGCTTTGACTGGGAGTGTGGATGGTTGTTTGTCTCTTTGTCTGTCTCTGTGATGGACTGGAGACCTGTCCTGGGTGTCTCTGGTGACCTGTCCTGGGTGTCCCTGCCTTCACCCAAAAGCAGCTGAGATTGGTTCCAGTCCTAAACAAGGGGGCATAATGGATTACTTATTAACTGATATTTAAACATAAACACTATTTCTTTTATGTTAAACTCAGTTTGTAACATTTGAAATTCGTTGTATTTTATAAATATTTTATTAACTGTTTTGTAGAAATGAACACGTTTGTAACATTCATTCAAAATATGCCTTAACAAATCTGTAGCATTTTTTAAGAACCTATTAAGAATAAAATGTTCCAGTTGCAGATACAAAATATCAATAATGTAATATAATAAACAGTGACATTTTTTAATTAACCATGTGACATAAGTATTGATCCTCAACATTTTTTATAATAATAATTTAAAGCCCTTAAAACAACCACAGCTGCAACAAAGTGCTACACATATGAAATCATTTTAACTAATCATCACATCTTCTCTACTCTTTTTAAATTAATTATCTTTCACATATTTTATCATTACTTCTTTCAAGAGCTCCACACCTGAAAATATGATGAATGTGAATCCATCCTGCTCAAAGCTGCGCTGACATTCTACTGTCTGTTGCAGAGCCCACCAGGGAGCTAGTTAGCATTGAAGCTAGTGTGTTAGCTGATGAAGTGACGCTCCAAAGTGTTTTTCTGCCACTAATGATGCACAGACACACTTGTCTTTCAACACTGTGAAAGACCTTTTCCTCCCAGTCACTGTCACCTATGTTTTAAGTAGCTACTTACTGGAAGTTAGTACTTTGTGCAGCAGCTCACTCCCCACCAGCGGCTCCGCGAGCCTGTGACCTCCGCTGCTGTTGTTGTTCCTTGTAAACATTGGACTAAACCATTTGCCAACAGAGAAGGGGGGGTGGGCAAAATTTCCTTCTTTTTTTTTTAGAATAATGGCGGATTTCTCTCTTTTTTTGCCTTTTTATATTTATATTGTTTAAAGACACGATTTCCTTTATTGAATTATTGGGGGGGACAGATCTATATTTCCCCAAGATTGGGGGGGTCCGGACCCCCCCGACCCCCCCAGGATCTACGCCTATGCTTGTATGTATGCCCAGACACATGAAAAATTAGAGGGAACATTGGTCCTGTGGTTCTTGACCTATTTTGCTAACAAACACTGAGCTAACAGCGAAGTAGCTAGTTCATACCTCCAGAGCAGGAGGCCAGGCTGCGACAGAGTGAATCCGACCAGAGGAGGCTGCCGGGGAAACGGTCGGTGGACTCTCTGGAAGTGTCAGTCAGACCTCCAGAGCAGGAGGCCGGGCTGCGACAGACTGAGTCCGTCCAGAGGAAGCTCTCGTTGGACACATGAGGTGGGAACGGTTGGTTACCCTAATACGAATACGAATCTCCGTGGCCTGTATGGAGACCAATTGATGCCAAAACTCCAGCTGCGTGCTCAACTCCAGTATGGCAGCTAAATCGTGTCAAAACTCCAGCTGCTGGTCCAACAAGATTCGCTTTATTAAATGTGAGGTCTCTGACAAACAAATCTTTCATTATGAATGACTTTTTCTGCTCAAACAAACTTGACTTCATGTTCCTCACAGAAACTTGGCTTCCTCCTGGTGAGTTATCTGTTTTCTCTGAACTTTTGCCGGTGGATTGTACATTTTTTAACTCGCCCAGATTGTCTGGAAGGGGTGGAGGAGTTTTGGCTGTTTTTAAGAAACTTTGGAACTGTAGACTGTTACAGGCAGCAGCTTTTCAGACTTTCGAATTGCTGCATTTTGAACTGGGCCGCTCCAACCCCCTCCTGTGTGCTGTGATCTACAGATCACCTAAAACCACCAGAGGCTTCATCAGTGAACTCTCGGACTTCCTGACTGGAATATTCTTGAAATACGATAGGGTATTACTTTTAGGAGATTTCAATTTGCATGTCTGTTGCCCTGATAAGCCATTAGTTAATGACTTTTTAAACCTGATACACTCTTTCAACCTGGTACAAAATGTTGTTGGTCCAACCCACCAGCAGGGTCACACACTCGATCTAGTTATGTCTCATGGTCTGTCAGTGGTTAATCTGATGATTGGGGATGCTACTGTTTCTGATCACAAACCCATCTCATTTGAAATATCTCTCACACGTGTGTCTAAATCTCCTGCTCCAGCCAAAAGCTGCCGCATTTTTAACCCTTCAACCGCTGCACTTTTTTCTTCTGCTTTCACCTCCACTACTGTTACAGCCCCTGAAGCATCTCCCTGTGTCAGCACACAGGAGCTGCTCAGTAGCCACAATGAGACCTGCACTGAGATCCTAGACATTGTGGCCCCACTAAAAGTCAGGCAACCAAAGCTGGCAAAATACCCATGGATAAATGAGACAACCAGGGCAGCGAGACGTCTCTGCAGGCGTGCAGAACGCAAATGGAAAAAAGATAAGCTCCAGGTTTCTTTCATTTTGCTAAAAACATGTTTAAATAACTACCAGGCCACCGTCAAATCAGAAAAAAACAAATACTTCTCCCACATCATCACCTCCAACAGACACAACCCCCGCATTCTTTTTAACACAGTAAATTCCATTCTCAATGTTCCTCTATCAGCCAACATGGAGGCCCCTGTTGACTCCTGTAACAGATTCAGCAAATTCTTTGTTGAAAAGGTTGAGCTGATTAGGTCCTCCATCCCCCACTCTGCAGTAGACACCTCTCCCATTGTTCCTTGCACAGCAAACTTCAGGCAATTCAAACCCATCTCACTCCCATTGTTAAACAAAGCTGTTGGTCACATGAAACCTTCAGGATCCCCCGCTGATCCCATCCCCCCATCATTGTTCAAACAGGTTCTGCCATCGCTGGGGCCCTCTGTTCTTAATATTCTGAATAGTAGCATTGCTACAAGCGTGGTCCCGGATGCCTTCAAACATGCAGTTGTCACTCCGTTATTGAAGAAACCTAGCCTTGACCCTTCCGCCTGCGCAAATTACAGACCAATATCAAGACTCCCCTTTCTGTCCAAAATCCTCGAAAAACTTATTTCTATTCAGTTAAATCAGTTCTTAACTGAAAACAAAGTCTTTGAGGTTTTTCAGTCCGGTTTCAAACAGCTTCACAGCACGGAAACAGCTTTGGTCAGGGTTTTCAACGATATTCTTGTATCAAATGACTCTGGTCAGTTTGTGGTACTTGTACTCCTTGACCTTACCGCTGCTTTTGATACCGTCGATCACGGTATCCTCTTATCTCGGCTCGAACACTGGGTCGGGATCACAGGTGCTGCATTAGACTGGTTCCGCTCATACCTTGCTGACAGAAGTTTCTGTGTTAAGGTCGGGAACAGTGTATCCCCTTCAATGTCTCTTTCCTGCGGGGTCCCACAAGGCTCTATTCTCGGTCCACTTCTTTTCACGCTCTACATGCTCCCACTGGGGACCATCCTAAGAAAACATGGAATTTCGTTCCACTGTTACGCAGATGATTGCCAGATATATCTGCCACTGAAACCAGCAAATACAGGCTCCCTCCACTCTCTCCTAAAGTGTCTGGACGACATTAAGACTTGGATGGCTTCAAACTTCCTAAGTTTTAATGACCAGAAGACTGAAGTCATCATCTTCAGCCCTAGCTCAGCTGCCGCCTCTGATCACATAAACTTGGACTCCCTCCAGCCCTATCTCAAAAACTCTGTAAAAAATCTTGGGATGGTTTTCGACTCAGACCTTAAGTTCGATAAACAAATCAGCTCCGTTCTCCAGAAGAGTTTCTTCCAGCTGCGGCAGGTTGCTAAGCTCAAGCCGGTGCTGTCCAGATCTGATCTTGAGACCCTAATCCATGCGTTCATCACAACCCGCCTGGATTATTGTAATGCACTGTATGCTGGGATCAGCGAGGCCTCCTTTACACGCCTTCAGCTCGTGCAAAATGCAGCAGCTCGGCTTTTAACCGGTACTCGTAGGTATGAGCACATCACACCTGTTCTCTCCTCCCTGCACTGGCTTCCCGTGCGAACTCGAGTCGACTTTAAAATCCTGTTGCTGACCTACAAATGCCTAAATGGCCTCGCTCCCCTCTACCTCTCCGAGCTGCTGGAACCATATGTTCCATCGCGGGCCCTGAGATCATCTGATCAGATGCTCTTGGCGGTCCCAAAAACACGTCTGAAGCTCCGTGGTGATCGAGCGTTTTCAGTCACCGCCCCCAAACTCTGGAACAACCTCCCCCCCAACATTAGACAGGCCTCCTCCCTTCTCATGTTCAAATCCCTGTTAAAAACCCATCTGTTCTCTCTGGTGTTTCATACGGTGTGAGCTGTCGTAGTGTATATATATATATTTTTTTTTTACTGTGGTTTTTTTTTTCATTTTAATTTGTTCTTATACATTTTTATGTACTTTTACTACTGTAAATAATTGTTACTATTGGTGTGTGTTACTGTTTCTGTACATTTTTAAACTTTTATGCTGTGTGTGTGAAGCACCTTGGTAACAGTTTATCTGTTTTAAGCTGTGCTATAGAAATAAAATTGACTTGACTTGACTTGACTTGACCCTAGCGGACAAAGGTGGTACTGCACCCCTAGCGGCCGAAAGTGGTACTGCACCATTTTTGCCAAAATGGAAAAACGGTCCTATTTGAGCCAAAAATTGGTCTAAAAATATGGGAAAAAAATCCACAAACACGTCTCACCTCTCTATAAGTCGCAGGGCATGCAAATTAGGCAAAAAGGTGCGACTTATAGTCCGGAAAATACGGTACTAGAAAGTTCCTGGAGGAACTTTGACGGGGACTGCCAGGCTGCTACCAATTAAAAGTTTTGATTTGACAGTTAAAAAAAATTGGATTAAGTATATCATGGAGAACATTCTCAAAATTTCAGCTCTGTGTGTAAAATCAGCATAGAATAGAATGGAAACAGCCTTTATTGTCCCATGAATTGGAAATTCAGGTGTAACAGCAGCAACAAATACAAAGAGTACCTAAAATGTTTAAAAAAATTATGTATGTATGTATATATATATATATATATATTAATGGTGTCGAAATTAGCGCGTTAATTATTTGCGTTATTTTATTTATTATGATGCGTTAAAATAAAATAACGCAACGATTATTTTGAAAAGCTCCCCCCGGATGCCGACCTCACTTCCGGTTTCCGCTCGCTAACGCTGTTAGCGCAGACACCGTACCTGCACTCACATGCGATCACTGGACTTCTGCCAGCAATGATAACTATTTGGGTGTCACGGCTCACTTTATTGATGACAGCTGGAGCCTGCACTCCTTTGTTTTAACTGTGAGTAAATCTACCGAGCGCCAGCAGAGGCATGCGCGCAGCACGTCCAGGCAGCCGCACACGAATGGAACACTTACAACAACGCTCGGGACAGACAGTGAAATCCCCCTGCTTACAGAGGCTGAGCTTGGAGAGCTGAAAAAGTTGGAGGAGCTACCTGAAAAAGCCATGCAGGTACGGTTTTATTTCTTTTTCTTTGTAGTTAAGTTGATACTGTATTGGTTAAGTCAGTGGGTCAGTTAAGCTGTGTAAATAAACAAACAAAGTATGTGTGTGTGTTAAAAAATAAAATATAATTCTTCTTTCTGCTCCCTTTTCATTCAGTGTTTTTCTTTTTGATGAATTTGCTTTTTTTATTCTAAATGAATGAATAAATGAATTAAATTAAATAAAAGCTCTAATGAATTTTTTTTCAGTCAACCTTTACTTACACAGGTTAGTCTCAATGAGCCTCAAGGACTCATTTACAAGAGAGACCTGATTATTGTTTATTAATTTGTGTTTTCACAGGTATGTCACAGAAACTCTGGGTGGACAGAAGTACATCTCCTGTTCTGTGGTGCTGCCTGCCTTCTGCCACCTGTTCAGAGTCATGGAGCCTTCAGATGATGACACTGTCAACATACTGTGATTCAAGAAGGCCTTTTGTGAAGACCTGGCTCAAAGAAAGAAGAACTCCAATCTCACTTGGCTCAAGAATGCTACTGCACTTGATCCCAGGTTCAAGGACTTAAAATGCAAGTAATGTAGAGACTGGTTTGCCTTAGTAGCTGGATAAATGAAGAGGAGTAGATCTTATACATGTGGTTTAAAACAAAGCAGAAATGTTCTGTAAGGTTCTAAAATTCAGTTCACACTAATTCATACAGTTTATCAAACAGTAAAATATTTTGAACAACAAAATGAATGTTTGCAATGCACTTTAGTTATGTGCTGCATTTTCTTTACAAAATTATTTCAGTTTTTAAACACTGTGTGAAAGTAAAAACAATAAAGGTTATGACTTAACTAATGAATGAATCCATCTTAATTATAAGTTGCCTTAAAGTGTTTAATCGCGATTAATCACGATTAATTTTAAAACTGATTTGCGATTAATTAGTTAAAAAAATTTAATCGATCAACACCCCTAATATATATATATATATATATATATATATATATATATATATATATATATATATATATATATATATATATATATATATATATATATACATATATATATACATATA